>LZCU01145258.1:3634-13715 GCA_001663935.1 Asymmetron lucayanum | reverse complement strand
TGAATATAGGGTAAATGCAAAGAAATATCATGATGCTAATTACCTTTTCTACATCACAGAAATCGTACCAAAAGATAATCCTTATGTCCCAAGCTATATTTCCAACATCTCTTTTTCAAGTTAAAGATACCTCTCTAGTTACACAAAAGGTGTCTAGAAGGGTAGCTATCAGCATGATATTAGAGCCACTCATTGTTCTCATTTAGTCAGTGATGGTTTATGCAAAGAAACTGGAATAGCTTTTCCGACCATTTCTCTTGTATTTCTGTTTTGTTAATGACTAGGGGAGATAAGGCTCATGTATTCTGTCCATTTTATTCTTTACTTTGCCTTTTTTTGTTTTGTCTATTGCTCACTCTGTCATTCACACAAACACACACACACACAAAGTCATTCACAACGACACATACGCACTCACTGGGAGAGACACAAACACGGGCACGCACACATATATGCACACGCGCTCACGCCCACGCCTCCACTGCGCGCGCTCAGACGTGCGTACACAGGACATACGCCGTCTTTCCTTTAAAGTTTACCAAAATACCCCGATCCATGACTTCCTATAGCATCATTTCCTTTAGTTAGGCATGTTTAATGATTTGCTCCCTGCTATCTGACGTACTGATAGAATTTAACACAACAGTACATATGGCTGTCCTGGCTTTTTCCACAACTTGGTGACTGGGAGGGAATGTTTCTGTGGAAGTCCACATTACCGTGCACAAGGCCACACAAGATGAACACTAAGTACGTAATCCTCGCCGTATACTGCCCGCGGCTGCACGTCTCTTACGTCAGAGTCCTGCTAGGCTCATTTTGGGAACATAGGTGCGCCATTGTTGGACAATTTGTGGAATAAATCCCCATGTTTGTTCCACGTGGTAAGTCCTTCTTTTCCCATTGTGGGCGTCTGTAAAGTAAAAGTATTCGCGCTCCGTTCCTAAAGTTAGGCCCATGTTCTCCTTACAATAACCACCCATGGAAATCACAAAATCTATCAATCGAGGTGGTTGTAATATTGGACGGTCTGAGCCTCGCTAGATGTGCCGAGTGTGCTGCGATATCACAGACGTTTGGGCGAGAATTGAGCGAATTATAAGTGCAGTGGCCTTCTGCCACACCTCGCACACTACATGAAGAAGGCTGTCCACAAGTAGAATCAAGTATTTACAATACCAAATTTCCACATTGTTACTAGTATAGCCCGCATTATGTTTGCTTGTACGACTTTGTTGTGCATGTATCAGTATGTGATTGCCGCTACACTGCTTTGTCTCAATAACGTTTGCTATCGGCAATGCCCCGTTCTGATCCCTTGTGAAAAATGTCACCTCCACGTTTTCCAAAGTTAAAACTAAAAGTTAACAGACCTCACAGGCACGTTCCACGTAAGCCACACAATACTGTGTAAGGCTAAAATCCCGTTCATTTTTAGCACTTATGTCGTTTTGATAAACATATGCGTTGTCATGGTAGAAAATCAGGGCTAGGGCGTTAACTAATCCCTAAACACTTGGAACTACAAGAACACAACTTCCCTTTACTCTTCTAACAATCGAGACACCGAACGATCGACGATTTGTCACCACAAATTTTTGGATGTTTACTTAGCACATTGTGTTACGATTGAGTCTGAGATACGCCGGCATTTTAAACAAAGTATCAATTCAACACCTGTCGTTACTAACTCTACTTAACCCGCGGACAAATGCACGTATCAGGGCGAGGTAAGTGCCGGAGCACCGCTGTTGTTTTTGTTCACTGTGTGAGGAAGGATTCGATACGCTACTTAAGTAGTGCGGCTTCGGTTTCGGCTGTATACAAAAAGATTTTCCTTTAATTCGATTAGCGACTTCTCGGGTGCACAACAATTTGCATTCTAGGATGTCGGCACCTAGAAATCCGTGGGGCATGTGGTCAATGAGGTAATTCTGCTGCACTCTGCAGGAGTTTTTGTGTCAGAAGTTTGCATGAGTTCCCGGGGTTGAATTACATGGGGAAGAGCAAAGCCTTTTGGGGTGTTTCAACTAAGAATGGCCGCAGCAATATCACCTCTTTACCTTTTATCTAAAGACAAATTACGTAAGATCATGCCGTTGAAACTTATGACAAAGATTGCATGTCGACATATACGGGGTCAAAAATCTATGTCGTTGCGCCGTACTAACATGTTTGATGGCCCCAAAATTTCCTCGCGCACTTGGAGGTAGGAGTACCGTTTAAGTGTCACGAACATGCAAATGAGACACTTTACAATGCATGTTAGGCAACATACATTATCAGACAAACCCTTGACCATACTAACACATCCATAAACATCCGTACACATTAAGAAGGATGTGTAAGGATGTATACGTATGTGTTAGTGTTGGTAAGGGTTTGTCTGATAATGTATGTTGCCTAATATGCACTCAAGTGTCTCATTTGCATGTTCATTTAAATGGTACCCTTGTAATGATGTCCATTATTGTTTTCATTTGAATTGTAGAAGGATTGTTTTGATTTGAAGTACTCGATTTGACAGTTTTTGCGCTAACCATGTACCTCAAAATGTTCAACAATGTCACAAATTGATTGAAAAAAATTGATTGATTAAAAGTGATGGTTAAAGTTGATTACACAAAGATTTCTTACATTTAGAGTATTTCATACTTTGGCGCCAAAAAGTTACCTAATGTGCCTTTAAGATCGTATCTATCTCGCAGTCATAATTACTCTGGTTTTACTCTATCACATACAAGTGATTTCTGTAGTACTTGTGATGTTGAAGTTTGCACTGTCTTCAGGCCAACATTGTAAGACATTCCAGACAGTTTGATACATGTTCTGCGACAGTCGTCATTTAAGACAACAGGTTTTCTCACGCTCCCATGAAAGAAAGAAGAAATTTTCACGGTCTAGCTGAAACAATCCCAGATTCTTTGCTATTGGTTCTGTGTCACCCATAACCGTCCATTCTCTAGTGTTCGTTCTGGTCCTACCAACAATCATTCGGCACCTCCATACGCTCGTTTATCTCCCCAATGTTGCTTTCTTGGAGGAGTCTAGATTGCTGAGCTCCCAGCGGGCGAGATGACGAGCGGACCAAATTGATTAGTGGGCTGGTTTCCCATCTGGGGCCTGTTGAATTCCACCACGTGACAAGGACTATATAAAACGCTTACTTCCGAAAATCTGATAGACATTCTTTATTCATATATGTACATGTGAAAAACAACGACACAGACGGACGAGAAACGTTCCATGTGAACGGGGAGGTCATTCTGGTCCCGACAGGCGCACATCTGCCCGTGATTCATCCGACTAATCTGCTACGTTCAGACAAACAACAACAAAACAACTGAATAAATAGATAAATCATTTCATTTCCACTTCACGTACAAATATACTTTAGGATCTCACTACGGTTCTAGCCAAGACAACACTTCAGGGTGGTTGAGAGGCGAGCTTAGGCGTATTTTCACGTCAGTATGAACTGTAGCAATGCATGATATATTAGTGGAGGGTGACAGCTACTCGCGACTTTCTAAATTAGATTCAAATTCAACACGTTTTTTCTTGTCGTACATATTGCTGCTTTCTATTCAGTTGATTTTTCTACACGTTGAAGTTAACATGCATCATGACTTTCCGTGATTATCATGAGATGCTCTCCCTTCAACTCAAATCAGGACATGACATGGTTTTCCCAAATGATGATGATTCTAGAATATGGCTAGAAAAGTCTGATAAGTTTTTTGCTGACACGCAATTTCGTATAGGCTGAACTGTAAGGAGAAATGTGACTACTTGATATTTCGAAGTGCTCGGATTGAGCGGCATGTCTACATCGCGTGTGTTCCCGTCAAGCTAACCGCCGTGCTCTCCGCTCCCGGCGCGATCGATCAGCCCTCCGGTGACAGTGATTAATCTGCGGTTACGTCTCCAACGTAATGGCCCACTTCGGAGAAAAATTAATTTTCGCGACCTCTGCTCCGCTACTAATAAATACTGACGGCGGGTCAGGGGTTTACGAGAAATGAAGCACTGCGCATGCATGAGCGCGTAATTTATACACACCCGCCTGGAACACAGAACTTCACAAAGGTGTGGTATGCTGTGAGCTTTGGACCACATCTTCGTTTTAAAATCGCGAATATGAGAGTTTCACGACAGCTCTAGGAAATGTTAACTTCCTCTTGGCTTGCTAAGCTATGTGAGAATCTTACAGGTAATATTCAATCATATGTTGTGTTGGAATTTTGCAACGCCTGGTTTTAAAACAAAATTGGTGAATGCTCCAAAGCCAATTCAGTATAGTGCACTACTATACAAGTCGTTAAGATGTCCACACATTTACAAATGATCGCTGATGTCCAAATAAAGATGCATTAATGTCAATGGTAGGCACACTGATCGTGTAGGTCTCATACAGTAAATGAACGAAAACTGATATTTGCAAGGACGTCAGCAAATTTCTGTTCTGGAAAGTGAAGAAAATGGTGCTATTTCCCACATATAGTACTCTTGTATTGAAGACAGAAATATGCATGTACTTGTAAGATTTGCTACCAAACCATCAGTCTGCCGTGCGGACGTTGTTCGCTCATCATATCTACATTGTTCCCTGTTGTGGAGTGGGCGCCGCTGGTTCTGGGACTCCCAATGGCCACTCTATTAGCAGGGCTAAATATTCTGTACAAGACCAAACCATTTCGTCATTTCCTGTTCCGTTCGAGCAATGGTGTATTTTTGCAACAAATTGTGTTTTTATGGCAATGTCAGGAATGTTCAGTAATGACTGTCCACGTCATCTAGCCATGATGACGGGCTGGCGGGGAAGTCTGGGTAGCCGCCTTGACTGCTGCCGCTGGACAGGTCCGACCCCGGCCCGCCCACCATCACCCTCATGGCCTGACCGAAGCTCTGGCTGCTCAGCCCGCCGTCCCCGTAAGGCATGCCCGGGTGGATGCCCTGCGGACCGCCGAGGGGAACAGGCGGGGAGTGCGACATGTTGTAGCCGTTGCCGCCCTGCATTGTTGGGTACGGACTCCTGTCTACTGGGTACCCTGGGTTGGTGGGCATCGGCCCGAGCGCTGGGTCTCCTTCCAATGTGCTACCCGGGTAAATGTCACTTCCTGGGCTCATGGCCACCATTTGTCCGTCTGTAAAACAGTCAAGGGAAATATTATATATAAGAATTACCACAAACTTTGTCCTGCCTAGTACTGGCACAAGAACACAGAATCCGATACTGCAGGCTGGCAGACAACAAGTCCTGTCCTTGGTGCTGACCTGTGCTGATGTATTTCCCGTTGCTGCCCCCAAGCCCACAACCCCCATCTCTGCTGTGGTGTCCGTATTCAATACAGTACTTAGTGTGTAAGATCGATGGGCAGAAAACAGTTGCCAGTAGTTTTAACGATTATTGCTCCAGTCTGCACCCGGTAAGATTGATTCTAACCTGGGAGTAGATGCAACCCTTGGGCCCGGGTGTCAGCGCAAGACAAAAAATATGCCTGCAAATAATGACCTGTGCATCTGCCATATTCGCCCAATACCACGCAACAAATGACCGACTTCGCTCGCATTGATTGTGGGGAAACCTTGGCGCGTCAAACCGATCCATCAAGCCTTGATAACTTCGTTTACCGGCCGCCGTGTAGGATTACCACAAAATTCAGCCCTCAACATTGCTGGAATAATTTAAAGGTCTTGCTCTGTGTCGTGTCCAACCAGGAGTGATGCATCTAATTAAATTTCTTTACACCAACAAAATGATCTTAATTTTCGTTGACCTGACCTGGCATGAACACAGGCGTCTTTATGGGCGTTTCGACAAAACCAGCCGCTGAGAAATATCATAGAAAAGTAGTTTTGTTGTCAAGTTCCATTGGACCTACTAGGATGGCGAGATGCGGTTTCTAACGGCGTGGTAGTCTGGCCTGTGAAACAGGCTTTACATGTGCAAAGTTGTAGTCAGTGTTCTTACCACTGATCAAGTGCCGCAGAGTCGGTTCGGTATAAGACGTTGAAACTGGATTAGGGCGGCAAATTAAATCTGCTCGGGACCGAAAAGAGATCATTTTCTTGCTCGGATACCTGAAACTATGTTTATGTGGAATAAATCCCGGTCAAGTGGCTGCCATGGCACGAAGCAGACCACCTAAGTGCCAAAGCTGAAGACAACAGTAACCCCACATTTTCCTCCCTGAAAACTTTATCTTACAAAAGATTTCTCATTTCGTTTGCTTTCATATAGCCACGTGAACGTTACAGTAACTAACAGTTACATAAATAATATTAGAATTATTCCTTCCAAAAGATTTCCCCTCAAGATGTCAAGAGAAGCCACATACACCTTACTTTTACAGATGAATGTATGAAATATCATTCCACCGAAGTCAACACAACGCAATCAGCATAGTTTATAGACTAGACCTGTTACTTCCAAACGATCCGTACCTGAATAAACAATGTCTTTCGAAAGATCCCCATCTAGGTCGTCTGCACCGCCGTTCTGTTCACTTCTGGCAGGAGAGCCTTTCCGTTTGATGTTGTTGTTGTTGTTATTCCCGCGGAAATATTGTCCCCACCGAGCGCGACCTGCGTCCTTCTTTAATCTTTTTTCTTTTGCTCTTCTGTTTTGAAACCACACCTGATAAAAAATAGAAAGTGCCGTCACATTCTTGCGTTCCATTAGAAAGACAGGTACAAAAGGAGGGACAGTAAGATCATGCTATGTTCCAATCACCTCACAGCTGAAATTGCAGATGAAAAAACAGGAAATAGAAGTAAATAAAAAACTGTAAAGATAGATGTATATACCTGCACCACCCTCATGTCCAGTCCCGTCTCCTGTGAGAGCTGTTCCCTGACATGGCGGGCCGGTTTGGGGCTGTTCTGGTAAGCTTGTTTCAGGGTTTCTAACTGTTTGGCAGTGATGGTTGTGCGGGGTCTCTTCTGTGTTCCCTCGAGCTCCATTTCTGTGGCAAAACAAAAAAAAATGCTTCTTACGATCTGCCCTTGTGTTTAGTTCGAGGTGTTCTGATGTGATACATAATTCATATTAGATAAACTTAGAAAAACATTCATGTACCTCAGCTCCTACCTGTACCGCACTCCGTTACCATAGCGACGGAAAGCCTCTGCGTTGGCGACAACGAAAAATTGAAAAGTATATAAAACTAGAAGGCCAACTTTTGTCGGCAAAAGCAACACATTTCCCTCCCCACCCTCCACCCCCACCCCGGTAAAAGAACAATTATGTTAGCTGAAATAACGGAATTTCACTTGCTTTTTATTTAACTTGCCCCCAAATCAACCCTGACTTCCTTGCTGAGCTACGAGCTTGCCAAATTTCAAGTTATTCCAGGCTCTAATTTTGGAGATGTTCACGTTTTCTCTTCGTTCGGAGAAATTAGAAAGTGGGCAAAAACAGAACATTTCCACTTCACCTACAGTGGAGCGAAATATAAAAATACACACAAATTATGTCAGTAGTAATTTCTTTTTACGTTTTGTATGTAGTGTCTTTTATAACATTCTTAACTGCCAGGTGGGGCGACGGTTTGGAAATTGGATCCTTGAAAATGTGATGAAGGTTTCCAGTACCAGTCGGAGTCGTGGGACCCGATACTACGTACTGCCACCTAATCAAAATACTGATTCTTGTTTGACCTTCTTTGGTTACCTGTGGTCGTCCCCCTACCCCCTGACAGGTGTGCCTACCCCCACCTGCCATCAGGGCCTCTGCGTCAGGTCGATCCCCAGTGGCCCCTCACCCACGCTTTTCTGACGGCCCCTCACACACGGCTTTATGCAACCCTTCAAAGTTTCATTTACTGGAAGCAGTGTCGCAGCCGCGCTAACTAGTTGACTCGGAAATGAGGTTTCCTTGTTTTACACGCTTTATGCCAGAAGTCCAATCAGCGTAAATGCCGTTAAATGTGAGTAGATGGACATAGAACAGCCGGTCTGCACATCCTTAAAGCGTGGGACACGACTGACTTGTCCGGCCTCTGTATTGGCATGTTTTTTTAATGTGACTGTCATGACGACCCCATGTTACAAACATCTCACGTGGCATCTGTAATACCATAGTAAAGGGTTACCGCCATGGCTCAAAGTTATATCTAATTATCGAATTTGCATAGAAAGTGCTATGCCTTTAAAAGGCTATCCCTGTGCAGCTTTCGCGATGATCGAACACGATCCTCATCTGGGGTAAAAAGAAACCAGAAGGCATCGTTGTTCTCCAGGTGTGGAACTGAATCAACATTGACAAGATAGCCAGACCCGGCAGAATGTTCGAAACGTCTTGTTTGAACTCATCTACAAAACGAGCTATTAAAGATGGACAATTTGTTCTTCGTTTTGGTCCCCAAACCAATATGAACATCTGTTGAGAAGAAAAGGGACTTGGAAAATAAGACATGTGGGCAACTAAGACATCAAGTTGATGTTTTGTTTTGCAATACTTTCATTCTAGCGTTGATGCATCATTCTGAACAGTGCTTCAAGCATATTTCGTGCAATATTCCATTTCATTCTTGGTGTTTTTCCCCAATGTCCTACTGTTTTCTGTAATAATCTACCACACATTTGGCGGTCATTCAGGGACATTCTATCAATGTATGGAATTGATTTTGAAACCCAACAAGCTAATGTCTTCACCTATACTTTCGTAAAAAAACACATTCTGTTCATGATCAATTATTTGCTTTGACCGTCATCAAGGCAAGTCACACACTAGTGGGACTACCAGGCGACTGCTGGGTGTGGCATTTTACGATCTTGTGCCGCGCAAGAAATTTCTCGATCTCAGCTCTGAAGTACATATATATCACATCTACTTGGTTATCCCTTCACATATGTTGGTTATAATATGACCACATTAATAAATAATAATGTTTCTTCTCAACTATTTTGTTATGCATGAATTTTGCTACAAGCCATAAACGCTATAGTAGCCTAGAATTTAGAGATTCTCCTAAGACGACTTGTAAGACGTTTTGATTACGACTGAAAATGTTTTCTGTAAACAATCTCAGTTTAGCTCCTGTTCAAAGTCACACCCTCAAGCTTTCAGGACCTTGTGCCCTGGACTGTTAACCCGCACGAAAAAACAACAGTCTGAATCATCAGAGTTTCTTTCAGCTGTGTCCAGGAAGCTCAGCTACTTGTAGGGCGTCTCGACCACAATCTTCCAATGTACTGTAAGCAGTGCGGGGTACAAATGAAGTTCTAGAAAATTTTGGAGATTTGACATCATCTTGTGACTCGTCTTTTCTCTCTCCAACTACCGTGTAACACACAATGTGAGAGTCCACTTCACACAGTTGGTCCGATGTCTAGTCGGGGTCTGCACAGGGATAGATGTCAGAACGATCTAGACTATTATCATGCCCAACTCCGCACAACTAACTCCAACAAGTTACCTGCCAAATTACGGAAGCTTCGTTGAAGTGCCCGACAGAATTTGTTTATAGGGACCAAGACCAAGATACACTCCGTACTTAGTACCAGAGTGTTTAGTAATATTTTGTCCATTGAGGGAATGATTTAGCGTTCATAAGATAGGAAGCTAGGACGGCCCACCTCTCTGTTTTGCAGCCTCGTAATCACTCTTGCAGACAAGTTTGGCGTCTTCCATAAGATAGAACTCATCCCCCGTGGCTAGTTGCCTCTTGCACATGATACAAGCGAAGCACTGCAGGTGGTAGATCTTGTCTTGTGCGCGCCTGACCACTTGGGTAGGGGGGATCCCCTGGCCACATCCTGCACATTTTGTTCCAAATCGCCTGAAACGGAATGCAAAATAACGTATGAAAGAAATCAAATGTTTTCAACAGTACGATACATCACCAGTCCCTGATAAGGCGTCCAAATGTCCTATATATGTACTTCAGTTGCACCTGTCACAAGAAGGTCCAAGCCCCACAATCAGTTATCTTTGAACAAATGTATGTACTGTTGACTGTTTGTACTGTTGTCTAAAACCTTCCATTCCTTCCAAGACATAAGAACATAACCATAAATTCCTGTTCACTACCAACGTTCGAACATTCGCATACAACTACCACCCCCCCCCCCCCCC
>LZCU01145065.1:0-11886 GCA_001663935.1 Asymmetron lucayanum | reverse complement strand
GCAAAGCAGTAAGCAAAAAAATTGTACAAAGTGGCTTTTGTACATTTATTTTACCCACTGCCTTGCTGTCAGTGGTAAATCTGCTTGGAGATTATTAGAAACCATTAAGTCTTTACTTTGTATTTGACAGGATCTTAAAAGACAAGCACAATAGTGACAAAAGTCCCCATAAAGAGTATAGTGATCAGTGCAGGTTAGATGCAGGTGGATATCAGAAACACCTGCACAGCTCCAATTGTCCCTGCATGTGCAGGAGGTATTTCGAGCCCTGTCCATACAGCAAGATTTGTTGGCCTTGCAGCTATCTTACAGGAGTGCACAGTCTTGAAACACAAGCAAAAGATCACTAGCAGTCAGCAATGGTATTGAACAGTACTTTATTATTTTTTTTACATTACCCATCCATTCAACAGCAATCTGTGAATAATACTTGATAAAAATAAATAACAAAATGTCAGATAACTTCTCTTGGTCTGAAAACAGTATTTGGTCTGCCACAATATTTTAGAACGTCCTATGTGCAAAGACTTCCTAAATCTACATAAATGTTTTTGTTCTGCTACAGTCTGTCATTCTGTTGACGCAAGGAACATACAAAAGTGGAACATTACAATTATAAATACAAAGGTTTATATCTGTACAAACCACCATCAAGAAATAAACTGCCAGGAGACTGCAACCCCTCAATCAGAACAGGTTCCAATACTTAATAAAGTCTAATTTGGTATACTCAGGATGAATGCTCCTGGCAGTTTGCTGACACTGATACATTGTATCTAAGAACAAGATGGAAAATACATTGCAAAATGACAAAGCTTCCACCCCTGCAGTATCTTCAAGGTTAGTTGCAACAAGTTATCATAACAAAACTATACGGCTACATTGCAACTGGAACTGTTAGTAAAGTTATTTAGAACAGTGTTAACTGTTAATTCAACCATAAGAAAAATTATCACATGTTTTTGTTGTAGCCCTGATGCTGACAAGGCATTCTGTTCAAAATGTTTGGCATGGCGGGTTGTTTTAGTATGCTGCAGCTATGACTGGCACATAGTTTCCAAGATTAAATAAGTAGTTTTTTTATCACATCTACAGCTAGGCTGGTCTTAGTAATGTATGGCAATTCAGCTAAAAATACTTGAATATGGGCATTATTCATGCTTGGAATAAGGCAGTTGTCTGAAATGTAATGGAAATAAATACTTTGTTTCCACATCACAAAGAGTTGTGGCCCTCAATTTCCTCAGGACCAAAGTTAGAAGGAAAGCATTACAACTATAATGTACATTTGGGCAGAAAGATTTCAGGCTGTCAAAAGTTAGAGATGGTCCTTAAAATGTGCTTCTTATGTTACACCGTCCAAGAGGACAAATAAAATGAACAACTAAATTGTTTTAAGAAAACCATGGAAGGACTGCAGAATTTAAGATCAAAAGGCTGATTTTAAATGGAATGTTCCAAAGTAAAGGTAAGAATGAGGTGTAATATCAAATTTCTTTTTTGCGCCTGCACCTTTTTAAATTGTACCCTTGTGTTTTGGGCTGTTGGTGAAGTAATGACAGATGAACACAAGTGCTAGTTGTGCCGATAAATTAATTAAGAGTTGGTGTTGATGTTAGGATCACCTCCAACCAAAACAGCTCACGAAGTCAACATTATACAAAGCAAAGATTAAGTACATGTATCTGTACAAGCATGACAGTAGTAGCAAGCAAGGGTGGACTTTATCACCCTTACAGAGACACATGTCCAGGCAGTAAAAATGTACACTACTACCATATCCACACACTTTGGAACTCAGCTATATTACACTACTCTAACAAACACTTAAACTCACATTACTTATCTCTCAAGTATATCCACTTTGTTCCTATTTGGGAGACAGTGTCCAAACCAGTTAACTGGAAACACAAATCAAGGATAAAATCTGCTGTCTTTATAAAAATGTAAAAATAGAACACCTGAACAAACCCAATGAAGCAACTGACATCTTTGAATTTGACATATACAATGCTGTAGGTATTAGCAAGATAGGACTAGACATTTCCACAGCAACATTTCATCGGTAGTCCTATCATTGTTGATGTTTTGCATTTGACGAGTGTCAAACCAAAATTGTTGTGCACATGACATACATGTATCTGATGTGAACACACATACAGTAGTGAACCCTCCCATCACACTGCTACCACATGCTATGTACAAACTTGCAAAGCAGTCAGTCCTCAAGTCTTCCTACGCTCAGCCTTCAAGACTTGTTTACTGGACTGTGCATCAACACCAGAGCAGAGACTAATGCTAGCATAGGATAGTAGCATGTACCCAAAACAAAGTGCCTTCTGACTATTCAAATATAGCATCTTAAGTTAGCATATGTGGACTGGCACTGTTCATGCAAATGTGCAATCTTAGGGCCACCTTGGTTTTAGTAAACACATTATGTACAGGGTTAATCTGTACTTGATAGCACTGCTATAACCACAGACTTTTTTATGCCAAAGAATTGATAGTATTACCATCCCCACAGACAAGCAACAGCTACACTGAACAACATTAACACTAGTTACCTACATGCAAGTACTACTGTTATATTTACACATATCTTTACAAATGGCGCCTCAGCGAAAATGCTTTCTGGATGGCAAAGCTTACTTTTAATCTTTTCTTCCAATTTCTGCATACAGAAAAATACTCCAATCAGGACATGACCCTATTGAAACACTAATTTGTTGAAGCTAGAAAGAAGTTCTGGAATGACCATAAATTCTATTTACCATTTTTTTTTCATGAAAAATATTATATGGACCCTTTTTGATACACTGTGTATTGTATGCAGACAGAATTCCAGATCAACTCGGAGACTGTTGGCTCAAATTCCATGAGTCATCCCAGTCTGAAGGATAAGCCCCTTCTAGAAGGAACGTTCAGTGTTCCATTGCAGAAAAGACTTCGAGTGACAAGGCTTACAAGCAGGAGTTTTGTGTACATGTACAGTTTATAGGGAAACATTTCACCTAACTTAGAAATGCCATCAAGAAAGTCCTTCATGTTGATTTGTACAAACTTGTCCTTTTATGAGAGCTTGAGTATGTTTCACTTTCACACCATATTTACTCAAAATAGGTTATATTCAATATGTACATATATTTCAGCTGACTTCCTTAGGAAGGTTTCAGATGCACATGTGATCAAAAAGCAAAGGGAATGTTCACAAAGGTCTTCGAACATGCAGACCAGAATTTGACGGACCAAATTTTTTAAAACATCTGTTCAGTGCAAAATGGCAAAAATCTTCCATCAGTACCAAGAATAGTTTTTATGTTTTCCTGGGACACAATCCCATTCCCTCAGCCTCCAATGACAAGTGCACGGGTAAGGATTCACACTGCAGGGGCATGCTACATGTGTAGAACCTGCCATTATATGTTCCAAGACTGCTTTCAGTAAAAAGCATCTATTGGAAAGGAGAGTCACACACTTTACAGTGTCCTTCATTTTTGGCATATGAAATTACAAATCTTCACAGTAAGAAGTTTGAATTGTTAAGAAGAACTACAGTATTTGATTTGAGTAGAGTTGAATGACAACCTTCTTTTGCAAAATGTTTAAAATTTGTCAAATAGAATAAAACTCTCAAGTGCAGACCATCCCTTGGAAAAGACACAGAAGCTACAACAGCAGCTCCTTGCACCTGTGAATCCTTGATGTAGGGCAGAGCCTCTCAGGCACCGTAAGTTGTCTACATCCTATGCTACAAAGGAACTGGGACAGCCAGCCTGTGCTACAATATGGTTCCACTGTGGCTGGGCCCGTCTGTGACTGCCAGGTGCATGGGGCATGGTCCGTCTAACCACTGGAGAAAGGAAATGGAAAACACCTTCAACACTCAAGACAGTAGCTGATGCACTGATTATGGCAATATGGAAATAAAAGTACTAAAGGAGGGCAAAGTCATAGATATCACAGTGATGTTTGCATACTTTTGCAATTAGGTGTGTATCAGTTACTATCCTTGTATTTAAGAGCACATATGTATGGAACCATTTTGCTCCACAAACAACAAAAGCAAGGACAAAAAATATCTTAGTTGATAAAGTATAGTAAAGTAATTGACAACAACATGATTTTAAGGATCACAAAGTGCAAGAAGAGGGTGTAGGGGGTCCTGGAAAAAAGGGGAAGGGCAGCAATATGTTCCTGTTCCTTTGAATGGCACAGGTTTAAAAGTTGTTGCTCCTGCTTACCTGTATCAAGTTGTGCTCAATCTGCTGGGAAGACCTGAAGCGTTCATTCAGCTGCTGCTGGGAGAAGTTATAGTGCATCTGTCCACCCTCCCCCGCTCGAATGGGATCACCCATCATGTGATACAGGTCTAAAGGAAAGACAGTAAGTACTAGTTAGCAAATCTTGTACATAGTGAATAGTTATACACATGGAGTTCACAACTAATATTTCTTTTACAGTAGCCGATATTTCAAGTGCCAATCGCCCCCCTTCTTCGGGGCCTAATTGACCTTATCGCATCCTTATAAATGTTGTTAGACATTTATGTTACTTTGTGCTGCTTGCTACATCATGATGGAAGGTTACAATAATTGAATAAAGAATGGAAATGATAGGAATACAAAGAAAACAATGTACAATGATCTACCAACCTATATAAATTGAGTATTTGGTGAACTCAATGTTTACATAGCTGCATCCACTGGGATGTCCAAAATTGTTTGAAAAGTTAAACATTTAAGATTGGTGGTTTTTATTAACATCTTGACCACTGACATATTATTTGTTGGCAGAATTCTGCACATAGCAAGATCTCAACTATTCAGATCGACGGGTAAAATCATGACTCTACACAGGCCTAGCTGCAGTCTAGGAACACCACTGACAGTTACCTTTGAGTAAGTGTGCTGACCACATCTGGATGTCCACATCTGGAATTTTGCTGGCAAGCTGCATAGCTGGGAGGACCATGTTCATACTTTCCTATGGAGAAACATTTGCTAGCTATGAGTAGGTACTATCATTGATAAACTACCATCAATAGAAACAAGGAATAAGGCCATGCAAAACACAGTCTTCTGCAATACACTGTACATATTTCTGGTGACAAACATGTAACTTATCCTAAGTTGCTTTATGCCCCACAAATAACTTGCAAAAGGTTTATTTGATAAATGGTTTAATTGTAGAGAATCCAAAGCAGGTATGATACAAAACAGTTGCTTTCATCATACAACAGGTCTTCAACAGAAAATTGTCCAATTGAGACAGGCCAAATGGAATCCATTTGTAGTTTTCACCATCTTGTGAAAGCTGCTGTGCAACTTTCGAAGTTTCATATCTCCCTCTCTCAATCCATTTAAGGCCTGTTTCAGTTGAACACTTTTCAGTCATAGACCTGTATATATGACTGTCCCCTAACCAGACCTCTCCAGACCACTCTGTGTAGAAAGCTTGTGAAGAGTTCTGCCACACTGTGTCATATGAGATCTACAGTGAAATAACTGTCTTTTGAAAATTCTCCATTGTACAGAGATGTAATCAGAGTCACTTACTCTGCTGTTTCCTAGTGACAAGAAGATATGACCAAGCAGAACCAGTGAGCAAGATGTCAGTCTGTTCAAGTCTTCTGCATTGGACATCTTCAGGGTTTCTCTAAGGTATCTCCTGTAAAACAAGAAAACTTATAAGGTCCACAGCAGTATCGTACAAGACTAAAGTTACACAGACAGTGACAGAAGATGATTTTGTTGTACACTTGGAAAGCTACTAACGATACAAAGAAAGAACAACTGAAAAAGTGAGGTGAAAGGATCCTCACATCAAGGAGTTTTACATACTTTGCTTCATGATATCTTTCCTGGAAGAAGGATTGCAAGCCCCTGATGTAGTAGCCAGCTGCTGTCATTGCATGAGAACTGGTGAAAAGTAATAAAAACACAGAGTGTAAGATGGTGCACACAAGCTTTTACTTAGAACAGTATTAACATTTCTAAACCAAACTGAAATCCAAAACCTGATAAAAGACAATCTCCCCCGAAACAAAACAGGGAAAGAATGTTGTCTGACAACTGTCTTTTCACTCTTTTCTCATAAGGACATTGTGACAACTGGACAACACTGTGCTGAAATAGGTTTCTGCAAAGACTACAAAATACAGAAACCAACAGCAAGACGAATCCATAATAAGTTTGTTTGGTGACCAGTTTCGTTTAACTCCTTCCAATGAACAGATTGTCTAAAACATCTCTGGACAAAATTTCCCAAATTATCTGTGATATAAAACCTTTAGTCCCTTGTCATGAAGAAAGCTAGGAATGTTAATTCATACTTACCTACTGGGATAGGTGTCTGGGTTTATTCTTTCTAATAGGCTTATTAGCTGAAACAAGACAGAAGGGAATATATATAACCAAATCATAGCTCTTGGGTTATTACAGTACACCAAATCCTCCAAACAGGGAGCAACAGTTGATATATTTTGTGAGTCTACTACTTCTGCATAAAACATGATTTGAGAGCCATGTACTGACAACAAAATGACCCCAGTTTCATAATTTTGAAACAACAAATATCATTGGCCCCCAAGTAAGCATCTGTTTTAGCACATCAACAAAATACTGTAATCGCTGCACACTATTATTAAAGTTTTCGCACTAGCATAAATAGCACTAAAGTTTCTATTCTTTTCAAAATGTGTACACTGATATGCTCTTACCTGCTGGTTCTTCCCACTCCTGAGGTAGACAATGGCCAGGTTCAGGGATGTAAACATCCACAGTTCTGGCTGCTGGGATAACTGTTACAAGTACAATGGGGACATACATGAGACACTTTGTTGTTTTTTTTTGCCTTATGCCCCACTACAAAGCCATGATAAAATTTATTTATTGTTGTCATCAGGAAGTTACTGATTGCAAATAAAAATGATCACACAAAGACAAGAAGATGTTCATAATATCATATGAATATGACTATTTATTAGTTGACCAATATAAAAGTACTGAACATGTAAATACTGTAACATTTCCCACTGAATGCAACTTCTACAAAATACTATTGAGGTACCCCTACTCCTTTTATTTTTTCAGTTGGAGGTGAGTAATACTTTAAAGAAAGGCATATTTACCCTGGATTCTGCCTGTGGCCTTTGATGAGAAGAGCTTGCAACTCGTGATGCGGCCATGGTGTTAGTCATGATCTGCAGGGAGACAAGGGTTATGCCAGAAAGTGTCAACATGAAGGCTCTGCTGTCCTCTTCTCCAAAGAGATACACATGCATGGCTAAAGTCTCTCTAGGATATTTACAGGAATGACTTGTCAGCCTTGTCAAGGATTTTCTAGTACCCAATGGACATCAGTGTCCAGCTCGGCTGAATGCTGTATCACAAATGTAAGACACAAGAGGCCAGTCCTTACCCGAAGTGCTGCATTCAGCTGTCCCTCTGCGCTGTCCAGACATCCCATGGACATGGCATACAGGCCCAGCAACGTGTGCAGCTGTGCTCCGTGGGTCATGAACAGCTTGGGCTGCTCGTGGCACACATGGCAGGCCTGCGAGATCTGCACAAGCGGGAGAAAATACATTTGATCAACAATTCTTTAAGTGACCCAATCATACTATTTGCCTAATACTGCCAATACTAAATAGTACAAGGTTAACCAACAGTGTTACACTCTTAGGTAAAGCATTATGCATATAATAAATCAAATACAGTCAAACTTGCCCAAGGCGACTACCCTGGGGACCCAGTAAAAGAGGTTGCCTTGGACAAGTGGTCGCCTTGAAGAGGATCAACTAACAGTATATCAGAGATTCGGGACTGCGAAAAAGCAGTCGCCATGGCCAATTGGTCTCCTTGAAGAGGTGGTGGCAGGTTTGACTGTAGTGTAGTAAAACAAACAACAGATATGCCCGAAAACAGAAGCTATGTTGTATGTCACACATCTCTGTCAGAAGTAGTACAGAAATACTGCGTTTTCTACCCACCTCCTGCACTGCTATTGACTGCTGTCCCATGACTAGTCTACACATGATGATGTGTTCTAACAACATCAGCTGGAAGGTGGACAGGATAGGGCTGGAGTCCAGAACTGCAACAAGAAATGGAACACTCAACATGTAATTCATAGCTGGAAAAGCAATGTTAACATCTCTCACAGGTACATTACTGTTTTCTGTACCATATCTTACATTTGCCAACTTTACAGCTACAGCTAAAACATACAATGGCAAATCTGATATGTGTTTCAGAAATAAATCTGATTCATGCTTTGTCATACTTGATGAAGTGAGTCCACCTACTTTTGAGCTTCTCTATCTGCATGAGGGCTTTGTCTGTGTACTTCTGTGCCTTGTCCATGTAGCCCGCTTGCATGGAGTGCATCACAGTAACCTGCAGACATGACCATTAAGTTAAATACATTGTTTTGTATAGTTATAGTTAACCTACATGTCCCTCACTCACTCAGGGCTGTCCCAAAATGATGGAACAACAGTCTTATGCCACTATATCACAATTTCAATGCCACTATATAGGCAGCATTGGCGGAGCGGTAGACTGTTCACTTTGCAACCGGGAGGTTGGTGGCTAAAACATTGTACGTTTTGATGAATTAGTCAAAAGTTGTAATTTTTAGACAAGACTCAAGCCTGTTGTTGGCAAATGGCATTTGTATTAGTATTAGTCAGGATACAATAAGCAGAGGGTGGACATCTCCCACTCCCCACCACAATGGAAGCACACAAGTTCTGTGGAGAGCCCTGCTTCCTCAATACCTGGTTCAGTATCTGTTGCTTCTCGTATTGCGAGGGTTGATCGTCTCATTCCAACAAAACATCTTTAACATAAGACAGTAAATTTTGAACAAAGCAAGAGAGGCAACCATTCCTACTTATTGATACTATATAATCATTTTTCTTCACATTTAACTGTAACCAGCACATAGGCAAATCACAGCCTGGAGGCGGATGGAAAACAATTTAATGCAAGTGATCCATATTTAATGTAAGGGAGGTAAAAGTCAACAAGTATCTGTGAGAACATGAAGGGGAACACTGCTTGTACAGAAGTCTGGTAGGGAGAGCACTGACCAGGTAGACCAGGACACACATGTGCTCCTTAGGGAGCCACTGGAAGAGGTCCGCAGGGTGGGAGGGGGGCGACTCATCGTCTGTGTGGAGGGCTGTGATGGTCTGGATACTCTGCTGCAACTGTTTCAAGAAGGGTTTGACACTTTTCACCTGAAAATATAAAGACAAGGAGCTGAACAACCAGTTGAATAGCAAGACTTCAAGGTTATTTGCATAAATTCTCAAATTCTGTCAAAGATACAAAAACAACAATGGATAGCTTAATGGCATCCTCAATTACAACAATTACTTCTTGTGTATGACATACATGCTAGTCTAGATTTGGGGATCTCTATGAG
Organism: Asymmetron lucayanum; assembly: GCA_001663935.1. Classification (NCBI taxonomy): domain Eukaryota; kingdom Metazoa; phylum Chordata; class Leptocardii; order Amphioxiformes; family Branchiostomatidae; genus Asymmetron; species Asymmetron lucayanum. Next base: position 2,451 of record LZCU01145065.1, on the reverse strand, counting down.
AAAAACACATGTAACGGAAATGTTATACTCCTACTGTCATATTTGCCTCTTTCAGGCATTTAATTTCTTTTCACAGAATATTTAAGATCCCTGAAGAGCATTATCCACTGAACATATACAATGCAGCCTTAACTACATTACAGAAATTGGAAAAGAGTCCTGTTCACCTGTCCAACCATGAGAAAGTTGCTGACTTGCAGGACCAGTAGATACACTCTGAGAGTTTCTCTGTGTGTGGGGTGGCCGGCCCAGGACTCCAACATGCTGTTACACACAGCCAGCAGAGGATGGACCTCGTGGAACTTTTTGTCCATCAGAAGTAGCTAAAAACACAGTTAACACATTTGTTATTTGTTATCTTAGGCTTTATATAGTGGGCATTTCAACACAGGATTTTACCTTCATGTCCATTGATTAAGTAATGGTGTTTATTGGTGTAGCATATTTTTAATGGTCAAAGGACAAAAAAACTACAGAACTAACATTTGCAAGCAAAAACAGGATATTTTACTATCCTTCTTCCATAAAAAGATGGACTATCAAAAAATTACCCCAAGGAAAAATGGATACTTCCAAAATTGTCCCTGTGCAAGTAATGGGATTTTCTAACATTACTCCTATACACAAATGAACTAATCCAAAATCCTTGAAATAAATTTCACAGAAAGTGCCATTAAGTCATTTACTACAGGCCTTCATTCAATTGAAAATAACAAAAATTAAAAAGCATGGTACACGTTCCAAAGCTAGCCTCACAAACCAAATGTCAGGCTACAAAAGAGTGACAATTCTTAGATGGTTGGTCAAAATGCAACAAGAAACATGATAGAAAATAAATTATTTCTCTCCGCCTGCAACACATCTGAGCAATCAATCAATCATCAGGTCGGGTGACTTACCCGAACCAAATCCACTCTTTCTCTCCAGATGTGTAATCACTGACTACATATACTGAATACAGCACATAATACAAGGCTTATATTCTTAAACTATGACAGTATATATACATTTCCATAAAGGGGTACTCACCATTGCCTTGCTCAGCATGAACATTACCCTGTGGGAAGAGAGAAATGACAGCACATCAAAGGTAACAATCATACAGTGTGTTGAACAAGTAAAGACTGAAACACAGTCTACAAACACATGTACAACTGGTGACCACGTTTGAGCACAGACAAAGGAAGTCAAGCAGCAGCTTGTTTGAGTCACATTAAAAGCAATAACAAATAGATGCAAGAGAGCATCACAATTGTATATCAAGATTGTGCAATTCTCATGATTTAACAGCAAGGGATTTAAGCATTATTTCCATAACCATTCAGCTGAGGCCTAAATTTGTTTAATCTGTATCTATAACCATTAAGCTGTCACTATGTTATGTACTTCATGAATGACTCATGATCATTAAACTCCCTGTATTCTAACATAATTAGGGGAATTACAGAATTCCTATCAATTGTAGAAATATAGTGCTAATTCAGTGATACAGCTGATAGTGTGGAAAAAAACAGCAACAGCTTCACTGAGACTTGAAGTGCTAGTAGCATAAATGGCCAAGCTACTAAATGGACATCTTTGTTAAAACTGTTTACATTTAGCATACTGCCAGCAATGTCAGACTACAAACTGGTACTGCTTTAGCCTGCTGATGGTTATCATCTGAGCCTGATTAAGTTATGCAGAAAGCTGTCTCTCACATGGATTTGTTCAACACTAATTGTTGGATTGCTAGACTGCACTAAGATCATACTAATACAACACTACCTGTAAATAACATACTAGACTTTTTCGGGTATATCATATTACCCTATATTCTGTAACGAGCATATACTGAATTCTGACATGCTGGTATGCCATCATAACAATATCACTGTGTGGGATGTGCATCAATTGGCACTCATTCAGCGTTTCAGATCAAATTGTGGGTTTATTGGATACCATTACTAGACTGCTACCAGCACCCTTATCAGAGAAAATAGCATGTAGAAATCACTGCAGTCATGTGGAGCAAATTATTCACTGTAGCTAGTTATCAGGCTGATGGATAAGCAATGTTGTGATGCTGGGGAGAGTGTTCTATCAGTGACTAGCAGGGAACACATAATTACACATCATCAATCTGACAACAGCAATCTTTTACACAACAGCATGTCACACTCTGAAGACAATAGCATACAACGCCATAAAACTCTATCACAGGAATGTACATCTGATTTGGCAAGAAGCAGTTTAATGTTACAACATACAGCTCAAATTAGTGACTTGCAGACAACTGCCTAATAAGCATAAAATCATATCTCTAAAATCAAAGATCTTTACAGGTTTTTTACAAGTAATTTACAAGTTTACATATACATACACAGGGCTTGAAATCATTTTTCTGTCTACCTGTACTAAAATGTAAACATTTGAAATAACCTGCACTAGAAACATTTTACCTGCATCACT
>LZCU01144704.1:0-10459 GCA_001663935.1 Asymmetron lucayanum | reverse complement strand
CTTCAGAATCTACTAGTGGCCAATACCTTGCTTTTCCTCATTCAGGCTTTCTGTTGTTATATATTTGTTATAGTACTACTACGTGTACTGTAGCAGTTTCCACATCTGGCCAGATTTTGCTTCTTCTTTTACTACTAATGTTAGTAATTTTCATTTGCCATTGTAGGTCCACATTTCAGTTAACAAGTTTCAATACAATTATCATGGTACTGAGTCAAGCTTAATACCTTTCAAATGTATTAGTCCTATATGTTAAAACATCTGTCCGTGCCAGTCAAGAGAGTTATAAGAGCTCTTTATTGGCAAACATGTTTCACAACTGACTCGGTGTGTTCTCCAAACTATAGACCCCAATGCTCCTCAGAGCTTCACTGGAGAAACCACAGGCACAACATCCATTGGTCTTACCTGGGCTGCTCCTGACAGTGCCAACAATGCAACATTTGCCAAGTACAGGATCACATACTCCAGTAGTGTGGGCAATCAGACTGTGGAGGTCAATGAGACCAGCTCCACCAGCTTCAGTCTGACAGGACTGTCCCCAGGTGTTCTGTACAGCATCAGTCTGGTGTCTGTAAGTGATGAACCTGACATTACAGTCAGTGAGGAGGCTGTAGGAGGACCTCTGACTGTCAGGACAAGTGAGTTGTTCACAGGCTGTACTTTACAGCAAACCATCATCACAAATCGTTCATGGCAGCAGCCTGTTAAAGAGTCTCACTTCTTCAGCACTGCTTCTCATTGTTTGTCTTTTGATATAACTTCATCAGACTGGAATCAGAACATCTTGTACTACCAGATGAGGAGTGTCTATCTCATTTCTTGTATCCTTCACTCTTTTAAGACTACCTGTCGGTGGAACCTTCAGGCTAACCTGCATGGTTGTCAGCTTGAAGCATTTACTTACTCCAAGTAATGCTATCAATGACCGTCTGTTTCATGCAGAGACTGGTCATTTCTTCCTACTGACCATGATAAGAATCTTGCTTCATCCCTTTCAACTTCTCTGCTGATACATCTACAGCAGATCTTGCTGGGATTTGTACCTTGAATTTGCAATTTGACAACTGTGTCATGCACATGTTAAAGATATCATTTTGTTTTATTCAAGCTTGATATATTCTAAGTGATGATGAACTTAATTTCCTTTTACAGGAGACTTTATATTATGTGTTTTGGCATTGACAAGATGGACTAAAAGTTTCTTACAGTAGGTTTATGGCTGATATGTATCCCAAACTATAGACCCCAATGTCCCCAAAGACTTCAATGGAGAAACTGTGAACACAACATCCATTGGTCTGAGCTGGACTGGTCCTGACAGTGCCAACAGTGCAACATTTGACACGTACAGGATCACCTATTTTAGGGTAGATGACAGTCAGACTTTGATGACCAATGAGACCAGCTCCACCAGCTTCAGTCTGACAGGACTGTCCCCAGGTGTTCTGTACAGTATCAGTCTGTTTGCTGTCAGTCAGGAACCCCATGTTACAGTCAGTGAGGATGCTGTAGGAGGACCTCTGACTGTCAGGACAAGTGAGTTTCTCAGGCTGTACTCAACAGCAGATCATCGCAAGCCATCCTTCATGGCAGCAGCCTATTCGAAGCCTTTTGCACTGCTTCTCATCATTCGTCTTTTGATACTAACTTCATCAGACTGCAATCAGAACATCTTGCACTACCAGATGAGTGCATATCTCGTTTCTTGTATCCTTCAGTCTTTTCAGACTCGTGTGGGTAAGTCTAGGCTAACCCGCATGCCCATTATGGCATGATGTCCTGAGACTTTTTACTCACTCTCAGTAATGAGTAATGCTATCAGTGACCTTCTGTTTCATGCAGAAACTGGTCATTTCTACCTGCTGACCATATCATAAGAATCTTACTTGACCTCTGTTCAGGTTCTCTGCTGACACATCTATTGACCTTTATCTTCCTAATCCAACTATTCATTGTCAACAATAGATAGGGAGTATTCACAAATTGCTTGTCTATTCTCCATTTCCAATTGTTCTGGTATTTTTGTGCAGGTGCAGTAGTAATGGCAAAAAAGGCTTATTCTGACAGTATCCTTTCCATGGTGCTGAACACAGTGATATTGTGCATTCCACTCTCCATTGATGCTAAACAAGATTTACTATTAAAACTGCACTCCTTGATGCTAATACGGTATCCATGATTAGAGATAATATGTTTCATCCAATTTATCTTGTCTGTTAATCCTTCCTATCTCAAAAGTTGCTCTTGATAATATGAATGGAATTTCTTTATACAGGAAACTTGACCTGTGCTGTGGTATTGACTGGCTAGAAAGTTTAGAAGGTTAGGTTTATGTCAAACATGTTCCCCAAACTCTAGATCCTAATCCTCCCAAAGACTTCACTGGTGAGACCTTAGGCACAATATCCATTGGTTTGAACTGGGCTACCCCTGACAGTGCCAACAGTGCAACATTTGACAAGTACAGGATCACATACTCCAGGGCTGATGGGAGTGAAACTGAGATGACAAAAGAGACCAACTTCACAAACTTCAACCTGACAGGACTGTCCCCAGGTGTTCTGTACAGCATTAGGTTGTTTGCTGTCAGTCAGGAACCCCATGTTACAGTCAGTGAGGAGGCTGTAGGAGGACCTCTGACTGTCAAGACAAGTGAGTTGTTTATGGGTGCTAACCAAGTGTTCCCGCAAGCTCATCTAACCTTGATATCCATATTAGTCAATGCACAATGTCCATAGAACTGGTATTTCTGAGTAAAGGTTCTTTTCTCCTCCCTCCTTGTCACTGAAGTCATCAGTTAAAACAGCGGTTTTCCGACAGTTTCCTTCTTCTTGTCTGCTCACTTTTTCATGCTTCAGTCATGAAACCTGCCAACTGACTGACCTTCATGTAAGCGAGGCAGGTCTTGTAATTCATTCCTCAGTTTGAGGAGGGGAATAGTAAGTAGTGAGCATAATGTTTTTCCAAGCAGACAGTGCAGGTGATACAATTAACTATAGCAGCTTCTTTCAAGAAGAACTGACAAATGTAATGACAATTTGAAAAGTATGTTCTTCATTGCATATCGTCTAGATCCTAATGCTCCCAAAGCCTTTGCTGTAACAACCATCAGCACAACAACCATTGGTCTCAACTGGGCTCCTCCTGACAGTGCCAACAATGCAACATTTGCCAAGTACAGGATCACATACTCCAGTAGTGTGGGCAATCAGACTGTGGAGGTCAATGAGACCAGCTCCACCAGCTTCAGTCTGACAGAACTGTCCCCAGGTGTTCTGTACAGCATCAGTCTGGTGTCTGTAAGTGATGAACCTGACATTACAGTCAGTGAGGAGGCTGTAGGAGGACCTCTGACTGTCAGGACAAGTGAGTTGTTTAGGCTGTCCTCAACAGCAGATCATTTAGGAACAATGATTTATGCAAGACCAAACGTCTGTTGAACATTTCCTCTTTTGGACCTACTGGAATAGTTTTTCTCCAGAGTTGGATGTCAATAATATATCAATTTTAAGTTAATATGTTGATATCCATTACATGTTCATGTCACTAAAGCTTGATATCTTCTAACCTGCTTGTACTGGTAAACTGTCTTTTTACATGAAACTTGACTTTTTCGGGACATTGTTGACCAAGGATGTCTAGAAGTTTACTGATAAGCAGGTTCATTGTGAGATGTGTTTCCTGAACTATAGAGCCAAATGTTCCCCAAGACTTCTCTGGAGAAACTCTGGACACAACAAGCATTGGTCTGAACTGGGCTGCTCCTGACAGTACCAATGGTGCAACATTTGACAAGTACAGGATCACATACTCCAGGGCTGATGGGAGTCAAACTCAGATGACAAAAAAGACCAACTTCACAAACTTCAACCTGACAGAACTGTCCCCAGGTGTTCTGTACAACATCAGTCTGTTTGCTGTTAGTCAGGAACAAAATGTTACAGTCAGTGAGGAAGCTGCAGGAGGACCTCTGACTGTTAGGACAAGTGAGTTGTCCTTGCATCCTAACCAACTGATGCCACAGGCTAACCTGCATCCATTATGATCAATGCATGATGTCCATAAAGTGGTATTTCTGAGTAAGGCTCTTCCCCTCCAACTGTTGCAGACGTCATCAGCCAAAACGCCTCACTGACCTTTGTGTCAGTTTGTCAGGCCTTGTAACCCACTACTGAAAGTTAAAGAACCGGTTTAGCAAGACTTATTGGTTCACATTGTATTTGCCCAAGCAAACAATGCAGCCGATTCAACTAACTACAGCACCTTTTATTTGTAACAAAAGTATAATAGTTGTTTATGAACATGATTGCAAAAATATGGCCCTCCTTGCATGTCATCTAGATCCCAATGCTCCAGAAGGCTTTGCTGTTACAACTGCTAGCACAACAGTCATTGGTCTGACATGGGCTGCTCCTGACAGTGCCAGTGGTGCAACATTTGCCAAGTACAGGATCAAATACTCTACTGAAGATGGGAATCAGACAGTGGAGATCAATGAAGCCAGCTCCACCAGCTTCAGTCTGACCGAACTGTCCCCAGGTGTTCTGTACAGCATCAGTCTGTTTGCTGTCAGTCAGGAACCCCATGTTACAGTCAGCGAGGAGGCTGTAGGAGGACCTCTGACTGTCAGGACAAGTGAGTTGTCCAGACTGCTCTACAGCAGATGATTCAGTAACAATGATTTGTACCAGACCAGATCCTTGTTGATGATTTCTTCTTTTTGACCTACTGGAATAGTTTTTCTCTGCAGTTGGATATGTTTCATCCCTTTTCAGTTAATACTTTGGAATTCATTCTTTTTTCATGTCAGTGAAGCTTGATATCTCCTAAGCTAGTTGTACTCTGGTAAACTGTCTGTCTTTTGACATGAAACTTTACTTTCTTGGGACATTGCTTTTGGTCAAGGAGGTTAAGAAGTTTCTTGAAGTAGGTTCATTGTCAGATATGTTTCCTGAACTATAGAGCCAAATGCTCCCCAAGACTTCTCTGGAGAAACTCTGGACACAACAACCATTGGTCTGAGCTGGACTGCTCCTGACAGTACCAATGGTGCAACATTTGCAAAGTACAGAATCAAGTACTCCAGTCAGATTGACAATCAGACATTGGAGATCAATGAGACCAGTTCCATCAGTACCACTCTGACAGGACTGTCCCCAGGTGTTCTGTACAGCATCAGTCTGGTGTCTGTAAGTGATGAACCTTACATTACAGTCAGTGATGAGGCTGTAGGAGGACCTCTGACTGTCAGGACAAGTGAGTTGTTCAGTCTGTCCTCAACAGCAGATCATTTAGGAATAATGATTTATACAAGACCAGATGCATTTTGAACATCTGATGTTCTATTGGTCCTACTGAACACAGTTGGATGTCAATAATATTTTTCATCCATTTTAAGTTTATTTAATATTATGGGATCCATTCTGTTTTCATGTCACTGAAGCTTGATATCTCCTAAGCTACTTGTACTCGTAAACTGCCTTTCTACATGAAACTTTGCTCTTTTGGGACAATGTTTTTAGTCAAGGGGCTTTAGAAGTTTCTTAGAAGTAGGTTGATGGTGAGATGTGTTTTCTGAACTATAGAGCCAAATGTTCCCCAAGACTTCTCTGGAGAAACTCTGGACACAACAAGCATTGGTCTGAGCTGGACTGCTCCTGACAGTGCCAACAATGCAACATTTGACAAGTATAGGATCACATACTTCAGTAGTGTTGACAATCAGACTGTGGAGATCAATGAGACCAGCTCCACCAGCTTCAGTCTGACAGGACTGTCCCCAGGTGTTCTGTACAACATCAGTCTGGTGTCTGTAAGTGATGAACCTGACATTACAGTCAGTGAGGAGGCTGTAGGAGGACCTCTGACTGTCAGGACCAGTGAGTTGTTCAGGCTGTACTCAACAGCAAGCTGACTTACATGGCAACACTGAATGTCAGAGTCTTGCATCTTCTTGACTTCTTTGCAGCAACTGTCTTATGGTTTTTCTGACTCAGCCATCTGATAAACATTCATCTTGTACTGGCATCTGTCCATGTACAATGTACTTCTCATTCTTCTGTAACTAAGCCTGTCAGTCTGTAAACCTCACATGTACAAATGTAGGTCACAGGCTAAACTACATCACTGTCAGCTCAGTGTCCTGAAGCTCATTTACCAGATGTGATTTTCAAACTGGCACTTGTCATTTTGACCTTCAGAATCTACTAGTGGCCAATACCTTGCTTGTCCTCATTCAGGCTTTCTGTTGGTATATATTTGTTACAGTACTACTACGTGTACTGTAGCAGTTTCCACATCTAGCCAGAATTTCCATTTTCTTTTACTAATAATGTTCTAATTTTCATTTGCTATTTTAGGCCCACATTTCAGTTAACATTTTCCCATACAATTATCATTGCATTTAGTCAAGCTTAATACCCTATAGTTTCAAAGGTATGTAACTTTTTAATTTCTGTCCTTGTCAGTCAAGAGAGTTGAGAGCAAACTCTATTTGCAAACATGGTTCACAACTGACTCAGTGTGTTCTCCAAACTATAGACCCCAATACCCCTCAGAACTTCATTGGAGAAACCACAGGCACTAGATCCATTGGTTTGACCTGGACTGCTCCTGACAGTGCCAACAATGCATCATTTGCCGAGTACAGGATCGCATACTCCAGTGATGTTAGCAATAAGACATTGGAGATCAATGAGATCAGCTCCACCAGCTTCAGTCTGACAGAACTGTCCCCAGGTGTTCTGTACAGCATCAGTCTGGTGTCTGTAAGTGATGAACCTGACATTACAGTCAGTGAGGAGGCTGTAGGAGGACCTCTGACTGTCAGGACAAGTGAGTTGTTCACAGGCTGTACTTAACAGCAAGCTGACCTACATGACAACACTGAATATCAGAGTCTTGCATCTTCTTGACTTCTTTGCAGCAGTTGTCTAATGATTCAACAGTGTCTGACTCAGCAACCTGTTGAACATTCATCTTGTACTGAGACATATGCACAATGCAGTCATGTACTTCTCATTGTTCTTTGGCTAATTCTGTCAGTCTGTAAACCTCAGATGAAGCTCACAAGCTAAACTACATCACTGTCAACTCCGTGTCCTGATGCTCATTTACTATCTGTGGTTTTGAAACTGGTCATTTTGACCTTCTACTGGTGACCAATACCTTGCTTTCCCTCATTTACGTTTTCTGCTGGTACATATTTTATATGTTACAGTACTATTAGCTGTAACAGTTTCCACATCTGACAAGAATTTCCTGTTTCTTTTACTGCTGATGTTCTAATTTTCATTTACCATTTTAGGTCCACATTTCAGTTGTCAAGTTTCAATACAATTATCACTGCATTTAGTCAAGCTTGATACCTTTCAAATGTATTAGTCATATATCTTTTTAACTTTTGTCCTCAATCAAGAGAGTTGTGAGCTCTCTATTGGCAAACACGTTTCACAACTGACTCAGTGTGTTCTCCAAACTATAGACCCCAATGCCCCTCAGAACTTCACTGGAGGAACCACAGGCACAACAACCATTGGTCTGAGCTGGACCGCTCCTGACAGTGCCAACAATGCAACATTTGCCAAGTATAGGATCGCATACTTCAGTAAAGTTAACAATCGTACTATGGAGATCAATGAGACCAGTTCCACCAGCTTCAGTCTGACAGGACTGTCCCCAGGTGTTCTGTACAACATCAGTCTGGTGTCTGTAAGTGATGAACCTGACATTACAGTCAGTGAGGAGGCTGTAGGAGGACCTCTGACTGTCAGGACAAGTGAGTTGCACAGGCTGTACTATACAGCAGATCATCATCACAAGCCATCTTTCATGGCAGCAGCCTATTAAAGAGTCTCACTTCTTCAGCACTGCTTCTCATTGTCTTTGATACTAACTTCATCAGACTGGAATTAGAACATCTTGCACTACCAGATGAGTGTATATCTTGTTTCTTGTATCCTTCAGTCTTTTCAGACTACAGTGGGTAAGTCCAGGCTAACCCGCATGGCCATTATGGCATGATGTCCTGAGACTTTTTACTCACTCTCCGTAATGAGTAATGGTAATAAGTGAACTTCTGTTTCATTCAGAGACTGGGCATTTCTGCCTGCTGACCATCATACGAATCTTGCTTCACCTCTCTTCAGCTTCTCTGCTGATACATCTATTGACCTTTATCTTCCTAATCCAACTATTCATTGTCAACAATAGACAGGGAGTATTGGCATATCACTTGTCTATTGCCCATTTCCAATTCTGGTAATTTTTTGCAGGTGCAGTAGAAATGGCAAAAAGGCTTATTCTGACAGTATCCTGTCCATGGTGCTGAACACAGCGATATTGTGCTTTCCGCTCTCCATTGATGCTAAACAAGATTTACAATTAAAACTGCACTCCTTGATGCTAATACAGTATCCATGTTTTGAGATAATATGTTTTCATCCAATTTATCTTGTCTGTTAATCCTTCGTATCTCAAAAGTTGCTCTTGATAATGAATGGAATCTCTTCATACAGGAAACTTAACATGTGCTGTGGCATTGACTGCCTAGAAAGTCTAGTTAGGTTTATGTTAAATGTGTTCCCCAAACTCTAGATCCTAATGCTCCCAAAGACTTCAATGGAGAGACCTTAGACACAACCTCCATTGGTCTGAGCTGGAGTCCTCCTGACAGTGCCAACAATGCAGCATTTGACAAGTACAGGATCAAGTACTCCAGTCAAGTTAACAATCAGACTGTGGAGATCAATGATACCAGCTACACCAGCTTCAGTCTGACAGAACTGTCCCCAGGTGTTCTGTACAGCATCAGTCTGTTTGCTGTCAGTCATGAAACCCATGTTACAGTCAGTGAAGAGGCTTTAGGAGGACCTCTGACTGTCAGGACAAGTGAGTTGTTCAGGCTGTACTCAACAGCAGATCATTCAGGAACATTATGTTTTATACAATACCAGACGCATGTTGGACATTTGTTCCTTCGGTCCTACTGGAATAGCTTTTTCTTCACAATTGGATGTCAATAATATAATATTTTTATCCATTAACACAAGGATGTCTATTAGTTTCCTTATAAGTAGGTTCATTGCCTGATATGTTTCCTGCACTGTAGAGCCAAATGTCCCCCGAGACTTCTCTGGAGGAACTCTGGACACAACATCCATTGGTCTGAACTGGACTGCTCCTGACAGTACCAATGGTGCAACATTTGACAAGTACAGGATCACATACTTCAGTAGTGATGACAATCAGACATTGGAGATCAATGAGACAAGCTCCACCAGCTTCAATCTGACAGGACTGTCCCCTGGTGTTCTGTACAGCATCAGTCTGTTTGCTGTCAGTCAGGAACCTAATGCTACAGTCAGCGAGGAGGCTTTAGGAGGACCTCTGACTGTCAGGACAAGTGAGTTGTTCAGGCTGTCCTCAACAGCAGATCATTCAGGAACAGTGATGTATGTAAAATAAGTCAGACATATGGGGAACATTTCTTCTATTGGTCTTACTGCATCAGTTTTATTTTAAGGTGGACGTCAAGAATATTTTGATACAGGGTCATTAGTAATCGACTGCTAGACATAGATTTTCATGTCACTGAAGCTTGATATCTGCCAAGCTGCTTGTGCTGGTAAACTGTGTTGTTAGATGAATTTTTACTGTTTGGGACATTGTTGGTCAAGGAGGCCTATATGTTTGTTGAAGTAGGTTCATTGTCAGATGTGTCTCCTGAATTGTAGAGCCAAATGTTCCTCAAGACTTCTCTGGAGAAACTCTGGACACAACAAGCATTGGTCTGAACTGGACTGCTCCTGACAGTACCAATGGTGCAACATTTGACAAGTACAGGATCACATACTTCAGGGTAGATGGGAGTCAAACTGGGATGACAGAAGAGACCAGCTCCACCAGCTTCAGTCTGACAGGACTGTCCCCAGGTGTTCTGTACAGCATCAGTCTGGTGTCTGTAAGTGATGAACCTGACATTACAGTCAGTGAGGAGGCTGTAGGAGGACCTCTGACTGTCAGGACAAGTGAGTTGTTCAGGCTGCTTTCATCAGCAGATGATTCAGGAATATTGATATATGTAAAAGAAGTCAGATGCATGGGGAACATTTCTTCTATTGATTGTACTGCATCAGCTTTTTTTGGAATAGGACATCAAGAAAATTTTCACACATGGTTGTTAGTAACTCAGATTCTATCAGATATTCCTATCACTGAAGCTTGATATCTCCTAACCCGCTTGTACTGGTAAACTGTCTTTTTACATGAAATTTACTCTTTTAAAACATTGTTGGTCAAGGATATCTAGGAGTTTACTTATACGTAGGTTCATTGTGAGATACGTTTTCTGAACTATAGAGCCAAATGTTCCCCAAGTCTTCTCTGGAGAAACTCTGGACACAAAAAGCATTGGTCTGAACTGGACTGCTCCTGACAGTACCAATGGTGCAACATT
>LZCU01144659.1:758-11121 GCA_001663935.1 Asymmetron lucayanum | reverse complement strand
ACCAACAAATTAAATTGGTGTGGCCTAATATTTCAAATTTTCTGCTCGTCAGAGATTGCAAGTTGCCAAGCTACATTTAAAATGTTACCATCATATTAGACCACTGAAGCATCATTTGACAGATAACATGCCAGTCAGTGTTCAATGATACTTGAACCGGACTACATGTGGCATCATGTGGCCGAGCGGTTAGGCTGTTCGACTGGCGAACAAGAGGTTGGGAATTCGAATCCCGGTGCCGCAGGTCCCGACGTTGTGTCCTTGAGAAGGGTACTTTTCACATATTTCCTCACTCCACCCAGGTGTGAATGGGTACCTGACTTCTGTTTGGGAAGGTATAAGTTTGGTGGAAGGTTTGGGATTTCAATACCATCTCGCCCACTAGATGCAGGCGTGGCAAGCCACATTGCACTATTAGCCAATAGAAAAAGAATCCTTGCTTCACCTTCACCCCTGGCGTTGGATGACAACTTTACCTTACCTTACATATACCTTGAAGCCACCCACCTATTGCAACACAGATGCCTTCCCATTGTAAATACCCCCTAACCCACTCCCCTTATCTTCCCAACAGGACTGATTAAACAATTCTTAAAGGATGTAGACTGGGGGGAGCTGGACTACCTTGTTATCGACACCCCCCCTGGCACGTCTGATGAGCACCTGTCCATCGTACAGTACCTGAGCTCTGCTGGACTCGACGGAGCTGTCATTGTTACTACACCCCAGGTAGTAAAATCATTCTTTATTGAAGATAATTGAAAGTTTATTGCAAATTCTTGCTCGAAGGCTAATTGCAAAGTACATAAAAACAATGATACAAGGTGACATGCAGTAAGGTAATAATAAAACACAAGTTCACTAGGCTAAAGATTGATTGGCTACATCTAGCACATTTCAACAAATCCGAGATGTTCTAACATGTTAGAACATTTTGAAACAATTTCTCAACAATGGTGAAACTGTGTTGCAACAGTTAAGAAAATATTATCACTCAATAATGTATTAAATGGTACAAAATGTTTACTACATGTTAGAACACAGTAGAATGTCAAAATAAAGTTCTAAACCTGTTCTAAACATTGATTTATTTCAGTTAGATTGTTACAAATGTTTAAAAAACGTTGTATCAAAAGGCAGCATAAATATCAATATCACAGCTGCAGTAAGTCTTGTGTTGTTTTGTTACTACCACAGGAGGTGTCTTTACTGGACGTGCGTAAGGAGATCAACTTCTGTAAGAAGGTGCAGCTGCCCATAGTGGGTGTGGTTGAGAACATGAGTGGGTTTGTCTGCCCAAACTGTAAGGTGGGGATATTTTTTTTTTTATTGCAGCATTTAATTTTAAAGAATTACAGGGTGTCCCCAAAAAGTACCCACTACTTTAAATTGATAGTATGTACAGGTGCATGGGGGTTTAAAAGTCTTGTTTTCTCTGTGTTTTTCCAGAATGAGTCTCAGATCTTCCCTCCCACGACTGGTGGAGCGGAGAAGATGGCAGCTGACATGGGAGTGCCGTTCTTAGGCAGACTGCCTCTGGATCCCAGGATAGGTCAGTAGGTATACTTATGACAAACAGGGTGTCCCCAAAAAAGTACTTCATGCTTTGAATGCTTATCATTACAATCTCGTATAATGTATCGCCGTAATAGTTAGACTTCCATAAAGTATAGTAATATGCTTTCCAATGATAACTTAATGACATTTTTACAGCCATGCATCACAGATCCTAGAGCATTAGCTCTGTGATGGTATATCTAAACCCACTTGGTCCAGCTTTAACCATTGGGAACAAGTTGGAAATTGTAGCTTCATTGTTATGCTAATGACCAAGAGATAGCCAGAACACCATGGCTGGACCAAGAGGGTCATTGTGCAATTTGTAAATTTGGCCCTGTGCAAAAACTTTTTACCAGTCTGCACCAGTGCAAGTAGGCTCTACTAGAAACATTTGATCCTCCTTGGCAAAGGGGAAAAAGGCATCCCTCAACAGCTCCATACAGGCCCAGAGTAAGATTACCGAGAAGTGAACTTACTAGCACTTCTGAAGAATCTTCTGATGATGAAAGTTACAACAGTGTATTAGGTTTGTACTCAAGTTTTGTATTAAGCATAGCTACTTACATGTAATACCCTACCAAGGGCATAACTTTCATTCTACCAGACTTGATATAATATGTTGTGCAATTAAAACATTTTCTGTGTATTTTTTTTTTCGTGTGCACCAGTGCACCTTTACCAAATAATGTAATTCAAGCCTTGTTGTTTCTGTAGGAAAGTGTTGTGATGAGGGGAAGTCCTTCCTGTCTGTGGAACCAGAGTCTCCAGCAGCCAAGGCCTACAAGGAGGTCATACAGAGTAAGTCTTGTAAGGCTACAAATCTGACAAAAATCTGAAGAAAAAGTGCAAGTAAAAGACCATTCTTTTGAAATTTGTTGTGTATTATTTTAAAATATTTTTGTGACAGATACAACATAAGCTGTCAAAAACAATTTTAAGTGGCGGACATGGTAGGATATTGAGGGATGGTACTGTTTTTGTTTTCATTTAATTTTGTGGCATTTATATTTTGTAGTAGGAGGAAAAAGGAGTTTTTTCCACATTATTGTAGATCTGCAGTTGAAACAACTGCTACTTCAAATTGCTAAACGTAAAACATGCAATTTGTCTGTTTCTTTCTGTACAGGAGTGGAGGAGTACTGTACTACTCACAAGAACAAGGAAAATGTTCTCAATCCAGTGGAGTAGCAGCAACTATCAAGTTTATTCACGTGTTGTCATCTATGCCATGTTGGGGTGCATATGCCACCATGTATATCAGTAAATTGTACCTCAAGTGTTCACATTTGTAGATCACATGATCCATTCAGATAGCCGATATTAAGTGTGCAAGACCCAAGCAGACAAAATTCCCAAATAATTCATAAAAATTTGTCACTACAACAAAGATTGCTGTGTACGATTTAGCTATGAACCAGTGAAAACCAGTACCACTGTGAGGCAGACTGTTTTTGCCGCTGTGACACCATCTTCACTAATATGTAAACCCTTTTGACTGATATGTAAAAGACAATCACGTGTGTGAATAAGCCCTATAGGTTTCCAGACAACATGTACAATGGAAAGCTCTGTATAATATTCTGTTTTGTAGGACATTTTCTATCCTTGTACTCAAATGTCTGTTATAGTAAGTATATGAAGTTATGAAAATGTGAAAAAACCTGCAGTTGAAAGTTTTTCATAGCAGGGCTCGAATAACCCCTTCATGTGCAAGTTGATGCAAGTAAATTCGGCCCTGTGCAAGTAACGTTTTACCAGTCTGCACCAGAGCAAGTAAGCTCTACCCGTAGAAATACCCAATAAAGAACTGAAAATTTAACCAGAACTTCCAGTGAGGGTTTTTTTTTTCATTTTTTGTAATTATTAAAAGATTACTATCTAAGTCGCTGCCGATCTTGTGAACACTGAGATCGGACGACGTTTGTTATCACTTCCGGCTTGCAACTTTCCATTGGAACAAGGTTGCAAGCTGCTCTCATTCCCAAAATACTTAATGTAATATTTTGTGCAAGCAAAATGTTTTTTGTGCAAGTATTTTTTTCTCATGTGCACCGGTGCACCTTTACCAAATAATGTAATTTGAGCCGTGTATAGGGTTGTTCCCTACCTACTTCCTTTTGAAGGTAAAGGTAAACTTAGGGTTAATTCTACAATCAGCCTTAAGATTTACCTTAGTTTGCTGTCTTTTGTAGGTGTATAGAAATTTGGTGAATATTTAACTTGTCACACAGCCATTTACAGACAAGATAAGATTTAACTTGTCAATAAAACTCAAAATAAATGGAAAAATGCTATCATACCTTATTGGTTTGCATACTTGTGTTGCACATCATTGGGGTAAAGATGCCTATTTGAGACATGTGGTTGGTTGCATGACTTATCGAAAAAATACAATTGTTTGGCAAAGATATATGCAAATTTATCTTTAATTAGCATGATTTACCTAACAGTGCATTTGTCCTTAGGCTTGCATGTGTGTGTGCGTGTATGTGTGAGTGTGTGTGTGTGCGTGCGTGTGTGTGTGTGCGTGAGTGTATAAGTGTGTGCGTGTGTGCGTGCGTGTGTTTGTATGTGTGTGCGTGTGTGTGTGCGTGTGTGTGTGTGTGTGTTCGAACCTCTGGTGGATTGTCTTAAGTACTTGGTATGTGGGTACATCTTGAAAAACCTAAACGATTAGGTTTTGGCCCTCTAGCGGCTCCTTATGGTTGTACAGTGAAACGTCCGGGTTTTGTATCTTTTTATTGGAAGATGTCACCAAAGATAAAACCAAATTGGAGCAGCAGGTAAGTCTTGGGTTACCAAAGAAGGGTCAAAGGTCTGGGGCCCCCAGCACCTCTATAACTGGTACTGCGTGGCCACATTTGTATGAAAATTCGAAGGTGCATAATTCGAGAATGTGTGGATAGATTGCTATGATCTTTGGTATGTGGATAGCTTAGGTGAAGAGAAATGCAATGATGCAGTAATTAGGTTGGTTAATACCTAATTTGCATTATTAATGAGGATTTTTGGACCTTTTCATTGGAATGCGCTAGGAACACCAAATTGGAGTGGCAGGTAGGTCTTGTGCTAACAAAGAGGTGTCAGCAGTCTAGGCCCTCTAGCACCTCTATCTGGCATTGCAGGGAATTTGCCATTGTTTGGTTGACTTCTCATAAGCTGCGTGCATGACAACCATATTGTATTTTCCTGCCACGTGATTTAACGCGTGTGCCGTTGCTAATTAGCCTGGTATCCAAACCTATTGTAGCTCCCGGAGTTCTGACTACCTCCCACAAAAATATTTTGGTAGTCAGACCTCCGGGAGCTACAATAGGTTTGGATACCAGGCTAGTTGCCAAGGACAGTTATATCAAAACAAATCCCCAGACGCACAGTGCCTAATTATGATCATGATATTAACATCTAGCACACTATACATAGACTGCTTGAGGATGTACGGACACGTGCACAGTCGTCGCCTTGTCTTCCTCTGGCCAGTTGATGACCATTCTTTCCAGTTGGGAAGCGTTCGGTAGGAGGTCAGTGCACGAGGTATAAAGACAGTCGAAAAAGCAACTTGAAGAAGTGCAACATACCAACCAAAGTCTTGACATACTGCACAGCAGAACGGAGTAGATGGAAACACACCTGTACGGTCGAAGCTCAGCTCTACACCGAGAAGTACAACGAGAAGGCAGTGGCCAGAAGGGAGAGGCGCAACCAACGAAGGAAGCGAGGAGGGACGACATCGTCGGCACCCGGCGGTCGGCCTTAAGCAAGTAAGCAAGCTTCTCCTGGCCACCTCTACTGCTCGGTGATATCAACTTTCAATAATAAGACAAGTCCGTCCTTCAGGGACCAGACATTCTGCTGAAGTCTTACCTGGAGCCAGCCTACTTGTGGGGCGTGTTTTAATTCGGGCCCCAAGTACCCCAAGTGTGTCATATGTGGAGTAGGTGGACACACACCTGTTCACCCGGAACCCAGCTCTACACCGAGAAGTACAACGAGCAGGCAGAGGCCAGAAGGGAGAGGCGCAACCAACGAAGGAAGCGAGGAGGTACGACATTGTCGACACCCAACAGTCGTCCTTAAGCAAGTAAGCAAGCTTCTTCAGGCTACCTCTACTACTCGGTGCTATCAACTTTCCATAATACCAGTTCGTTCTTGATGAGTGATCGAACATTCTGCTGAAGTCTTACCTGGAACCAGCCTACTTGCGGGGCGTGTTTTAATTCGGGCCCCAAGTACCCCAAGTGCTATGCGCGCACGCCTCGTCGATCCAGTCAGCCCTCGCTGATTAGCCTCTCAGCAAACTCCCGAAGGCGTGGCTCTGAGTCGCTTACGGTCAGCAGTGCTAACAGCCCCGAGGCACTGACGGACTGACCAACGGCCTGAGCCAACCCAGTACTCTGCTTCCAGGGTAGCTGAAGTCCGTCCCTCGGCCTGTAATATAGTCTCTTCCAGACTCTTGCTTGGCCGGAAAGGAAGAATTTGACCAGCCCAGTAGGAGTGAATTTGCCAGCGCGGAAAGCTACAACAAACTGACTGACGTCGATTGGCAACTTATTTCAACCTATTGGCCAAATTCAGCTCTCTTTTTTTGGTCCAGCAGACACGTCTGCTTGGAGACTACCGTGATTGACCAGAAAGAGTTCCACTATGTTCAACAACAGCACCGTCCTTCCGTCGGTTCCCGGTCAGAATATATCGGTTCAAGAGTTCGACTGGAGACTCCAGTGTGTTGTGTGGCGGCTGCAGAACGAGGATCTGTCTTACCGCCAAGCACAAGAAGCCTGCTCCGCGTACGACGACCCCTTGAAGGTGGGAACTGGAACTGCCGTCATCTGTTGGTTGATGGGGATTTTCATCATCATCAGTAACGCCGCAGTGCTTTTCGCGATCATCGGTAGAAAAGAACTCCACAAACCGCTCTACTTGTACCTCGCCAACCTAGCCTTGTCGGACCTTGTTGCAGGCATTACGCTCCTGTGTCTTACTGACCAGGTAGGATTGGATAGTACCTACAGTGCAATGCATACCATAGTAATACTGATCTATAGTCAGGTGGTATCTGCATGTGCTTTAGTTCTGCTGTCTGTAAACACCTACATTGCTGTAGTGCATCCTATTCACTTCCATACACATGCCCATAATGCTAAACGTGATGCAGGTGTAGCTATTGTCTCTTCATGGCTTGTTCTGACCTTTTTTCTTTTCTCACCCAGTATGGGTTGGAACTGTCTTGATAACCCAGCACTAAACTGTCTCAGGGCTTTTCCTAAGGTCTTCGTTGGCCTTGCAAGTATTTTGATGTTCTGTCAGTATAGTATTTTGTTGTTTACAAACATCAGTATCTACATAGCTATCAAGAAAAGACAAAAGGCAAGGCTTGGTGCACCAGGGGCGGCACAGCCACTGCAATCCAACAATACAGGGCAGAACATATCCGTGCAAGGTCCGTCCCACAACACTGCACAAGAAGAGGCACACAGAAAATTCCAAAAGAGTGTGCACAAGGCACGAACAGTTCTGATTAATGTGGTGGTGGCCTTTGTCTTCTGGATTGCGCCGCTTGTGCTCTTCCCCGTCTTCCGTCTTCTGGGGAACCACGTATTTATTGGTCAGGGGGCAGTGCTCTTGTTTGCAACTCTGAACTCGACCATCAACCCAATAGCGACTGTTGTCCGCACTCCGGACTTACGACAGGGAATATGGATGAACACGACAGCTGTTGGTCGCGCCCTTGTCACAGTGATACGAGGAAACCGAGTTGAGCCACAAAACGAAGACCCTACACCAGGGAATGCCCCACGCCTGACAGTCCGCACAGTCACAGTGGTACGGGGAAGCCGCGTTACTGTGACCTCTCAGAACGAAGTCCCTGTACCAGAAAATGCCCCAACCCTGACAGTACGTACTATCAAAGTGGTACAGGGGAACCGAGTTAACCCCCAGCACGAAAACCCTGCGACAGGGAATGTCCCAACCCTGACTGTAAGCGCTGTAGTAGCTGCACAATGTGTAGGGAACGATGTACCAACAGAGCAGGCTACTGCAGGACCAAGCAAAACTGTCAGTAAAGGTTTGGCATTGTCTAAGCCTCCCTCTGTAAAACCAAATCTTCCTACCGTAGAGACAGCCTAACTAAGCGATGTAAGGATCATGTCTAGATATAGACATGCTGATGTACATATGATTGTGTTGAGTTTCTGTAAATGTTATGTGAACTAGAATGAGAAGGTACATTATATTAAATGTATACTAAATTTAGGAAAGAGATAGATTTAACTGTTTTCTGTAAAACTTAAAACTGTGATGTTTGTAAATACTGCATACGACTCCAAAAATGTGTTTCGTTCAGTTTAGAACAGAAATAAAGAACTTCATTTTTGTGGAAACCTTCCTGTCCTTGTATTATGTGCAGTTCGTATTGTGTAGATGCAGGGAAATGTTAGACCCAAAAGAAAAACAAAATTCTTTCTCATCTCCCACAGTAAAAATAGAAGACTGCGCAGCAACCACAAAGCCAGCATTTGCGTGAGAACGCGGGATATTTCATTCCCATTAAACACGCTGGGCAAATATTCAACTACATGCACTGAAATAACCGAACTGCACTTCCTTTGTAGGATAATCTGCCCCAACAAAGCAGTCCTGACCCCCCCCCCCATGAAAGTGGACTGTTCATGATTACCTAATATGGTCATACCCCCACAACGGTGGGATATCGGGTGTCATGCACTGCCCAAATATGGCATATGTATCTAAAATGGCAGTTTTTTTCACCTAATTAGCAATTTTTTTCATGTCCACATGGCATAAAATGACCAAGATCCAGTTACGTTTGTGCTGAGCACTAGTCTGCTAGACGTTATGCTATTCCAAGCTATAGTTTTGGAAGTAGTTATGTTTTTAGCGTTTGGAGCAGACGTGAAAGATGAAACACAGCTAAGGCGCGGTCACATTACCACAGGCGGGGCCCTCCCGGGTAGTTAACGGGGTGTTTTTAAGACTTCACGTGGCATGACTGATGTTGGCAATGACACATTAAACTTATGTGTCATTGCCAATATCAGTCATGCCACCATGAAGTCCTAAATACACCCCGTTAACTACCAGGCCGGGAACCGTTGTGGTAATGTGACCGCGGTTAACCAGAATGTTTCTCTCTACCTATAGTGGAGTGAATATACCTACGGAAGGGACACCAAAACACGCCAGTGGTTCGTACCCACTTCAAACCTCCTTTAGCAAACATCGACAATCACTTACTAATGGCCTATCAATGGACGGCATTACAGCTGTGTACGACTCGAGCAGGATGAAACACAGCTAAAACAGAATGTTTCTCTCTACCTTTATAGTGGAGTGAATATACCTACGGAAGGGACACCAAAACACGCCAGGGGTTAGTACCCACTTCAAACCTGCTTTAACGCACAATTGCTTTCTAATCACCTAACAATGGGAGTTATTACAGCAACGGACGACTTGAGCAGGTGGGATCAGGATGCAGAAAGAAATGCGGTGCGTTCTGTGCGCCTGCCAGTGCGAGTGTCTATCCGACAGGACGCTTCTGCTACATAAACTTAGCCCGAAGGACACGCCGAAAATAAGCTTCTCATCTAAACTACGTCCGGGCCTCGTCCCTCGGAGATATTCCCTTTTTGTGGTCGATCGGTGCCAGTTCGTGTAGTACACTGTACCACCCACTTGCTGCTTTCCAAGAGGCGGGTAGCAGATCAAAACCTGAATGAACCATTCTCACTTAAGGGACAATCACTTTCTAATGACCCAGCAATGGGAGGCATTACATCTAGGAACGACTCCACAGGATGTGCGCAACCCGCCATCTTTGTGGCTACAAACCTGGGAGAGACAATGGTTCATTGAGGATAAAAACCCTTGCGGCACACATTCTAAATTGTGGTCCGTCAACAATTGTTAAAGTCGTATTTACAAACTTATTACAAACATGTTAAAATACCTTATTACAAACATATTAAAGTATTTCAGTCAAAGGAGAATTGGAATATGAAAACATTTCAGTTACAAGACAGGTGGTATGTACACTTCGACAAATTTAAGATTTCAGACAACATTTTAAAATCTAAATTGCGCATTAAAAACTTTCACATATTGGTTACATTATGGCTATACGTATACTTGAAGGCCGCACAGATATTTCCACGTGATACATTCAACCTAAATGCGGTATGTCTTCAGGAACAATATTCCAACTATATTAATGAAGAGAAGGCATCCACGAAGGAGTAGTATACTTGTGATTTAATTGATCCAGCTGGATATAAGTTTTTAGTGAATCGGCAGAGGTTTCGGATACCGTCTGATGTTATGTTCTAAATGCGGAACGCCAGACGAGTGAAGACCATGGTTTGAGCGTGAATGGATAACGGACCGAGCAGTACAGAATTGTGCTTTCCTGTTACTTTAACAGACAATCACTTTCTAATGACCTATCAATGGGAGGTATTACAGCCATGTACGACTCGGACAGGATGTGCGCAACCCGCCATCTCTATGGTAACCCATCTCCATGGTAACCCGCCACCTTCATGGCAACCTGCCATCTCTATGATAACCCATCTCCATGGTAACCCGCCATCTCTATGGCAACCCGCCACCTCCATGGCAACCTGCCATATTTATGGTAAGAAACCTAAATTCTCTACGCCTGCTCCCTCTTCATGAACAATAAAATAACTGTTTATCGACACATGCCCGGAGGCTAATTGCAAATCCAAGAGGAACACTTAATATAAGTGCAAGCAAGTAATACAAAGCTGGACATGAGATA
>LZCU01144466.1:1038-17975 GCA_001663935.1 Asymmetron lucayanum | reverse complement strand
TAGTTTGGTGCATATACGGGCGAATACGGGTGCCTATGCGGGAGAATACGGGTGTGTGTAGCCACGGAAACATCCGGAAATTCGTGATTTCGTGCAGTGTAAATCATCGTCGGCAGCGTCACAAGTAGTGGCAGTCACAAGCAAGAAGGTAACACGCACTCGGACTTCTCGCCAAGTTGCGGTAGGCGGTACGTTACTTACGACAAGAAATTAAATTCGGAAAATTAGAAGAGGAGAAAACAGTCTCTATTTAAAACGTTTTTGACACTTACGTTATTCCTGTAACGTTACAACGCCACCAAGTATGAGGTAATGTCAAAATACCCGGTTCAAACCCCGCCGAAGCCCGCACGGAACGCCTTCTATAGAACTGGTACCGCCTTCTATAGAACAGGTTTCCGTTTAATTAAGGATCAACACAAACTTTTCTCAAGACTGTTGCACTTCATAAGTATTTTGCTAGGTGTCGCTTCTGTCCGTATCGACTGCGGGTAACTTGCGGTCAAATTCTAGTACCCGGCATTCCCGTCACCAAAATGGCCGCTGCTGGGAGTACCTGGGGAGGTGGGCGGATAAAACGGCTGCATTTCCCGATTCCTGTGGTCTGATCTGCCCAGATACATTTGCTGAATCCATGCTAGGAATGCAAGGAATATTCCAACCTGAAGCTGGATACCAGCAATCATCTAGCTGCATATTAATGGCCGGTAACTCCTGGTGACAGTAGGGTTAGTTTTGCTTCATATTTTCCCTAGCTTATAAAATTCGTGTCCAACAGACTTTGGTACCTATTAGACGCTTCTTATAGTCTGTTTTCCGTTCCTTCAGTCTTTAAATTTGTTAAGTACAGTTTTCTGTGTAATCAGTTGTAGTCTTTCTGTAGAAAAATGCACGATAATTGTTCTGGGGTGGTGTAATTTTGGCAATGTTAACGTTACCTCCCATGCTGTATGTAATCTATGCAGTTTCTATTAAGTGGCTAAACGTTAACGTTACCTTAAATTTGATTTATCCAAACATGCCTGTAACGATCACTACTGCCTTCTTATACTTCCAGGTTAAACCAGTTGTGACCAGCACCTAATTTGTTGTATTCCGATACACACAAGACAGTTCCTTGTGCCTTGGCTGTAGTAAAATAGGAATTTCCAGACAGTCAACAGGATATGACTGATGTCATATCCAGACCACCTTTATGATTGTGACCTCCTGGTTGGGATACCTGCTCGGAACTCGTCTTGCGCCTGTTTTTTACCTTCTCCTGGAAAGAACCTACACATCCTTGAGAAGTCTGCGCAGTCCCGGTGAGTCCTCGGAATCTCGTGGTTGCGAATGTGATTCACGGGACAGCACGACTACAATGGGGAACGCGTGTCTGTGTCGAGATCAGGATAGTACCGTAGAAAACGAGGATAATAGTAATGCATACACCAGTAACCAGCAACCGGTATCGGGATGGACGAACGCGCCGGTTAACAACCACACCGCGATAGTGCCCGCAGGCGAGCAGGGACTGCCAGGTGACTCCAGGGACAGGAGAAGAGGTCCAAGAAGACCGGCACCACAGCCGCCAATCGCGAGGGTCGTAGGGATGCGCCCAAGGAAAGTCACCATTGACGAACTTGTGCTGGACACACTAGCAGTCATACGAACACTCGTGGATAAGTAAGTATGGCATTTATCTTACAGTACATTTCCAGTTCTTAAAAATTCCTTTATACTCTTCCTTTTCCTTTTGTCAGTCATAGTTGGTTTCCATGATTTATAGTAAACAACAGAATTATTTCACGAAGATATGGGGTTGTGGAACTCTAGTTGGGCATAGTGTCATCTAGGGGTGTTGAACACCGTGTTCCATGACCTCTTATCTCCATCTAAAGCCTCATACCTCCATCTAAAAAGCATCTCAGCATGCGCAGTTTGTCTGAAACTTTGAAAGTTTGAATCAAAGTAATTTGAGATGGCTTGAATGGATTTTCATGACATATTTGGCATGACATATGAATACCTAGTTTCAATGGCTGACTTCCTGAATATTAATAAGCTCAACACTCTTTTTCTTGGAGGTCATTTTCAGTTCACCACTTCACTGAGAGGTGCACTACATTCAATATGAATATGTTCCGGAGCACAATGCAATCAGTGCTAAACGTATAACACTTATATTTTCATTTGGACTTTATTTCTTCTTACTTTGTTGACCGATACTGATAGTACTGATAAACATTCAATAACTTCAACTACCAGTACTCTGTACAAATGTATGACTGGAGCTCCTTTCAAGGACAGCAATGCATTTTGGGGATCCAGAAAGTTACGATATGGAAAGGATCAGTGTTAACCTATGAAGTGACTGATTTAATTTCCATCAGACTATGTCAAAATGAGTTGATAATTAAACTTGTTTGTTCCAACACATTGATATAATTTACAGTCAGCTAAACAAGTAAATTACCAAAGCCAGGTAGCTGGCATATCTTAACAAAGTTGTGAGATCGGCCAATCAAATGGCAGGATTTCTCTAATTAGGTCAGAGGTTGTTTAGCTATTTCTGAGTAGTTTACCATTTATATTCATTCAGAATTTATTATTATAGAACTGTTTTTACAGAATCTTACACCCATATGCTGTTATGCACAATTTCTTCACCATCCATTGTTTTGAGCTAAGTATCGGAGCAAAACCAACATATTACAACTAATCAGTCTCCACATGACATTGTAGTATAGCTACATAGCTAAGTCCCAAATATGCAAATTAGGGCTGTGGTATTTATCCTATGACAGACAAGAGGCCAGACTTTGTAAGCCAGCTGCGAGGTCAGCCACAGTATGTCACAACATAATCAATCACCAAAGTGGGTATTGGCATGTTTTCCAGTATGCAACATTGACTTTTATACAAACCATCTTCCTACAAGCAATTTTCAAGTCATACTAGTTATCATGCTAAGTATGAGCTACTGTGCTATGGATAGAAAAATCAAATTGAAAGTGTTTTGCTGTCTTTCCTACAGACAGTTCAAAGAAATGTTGAATATTGATTATTTATCCAATTTCAGCTTAGTTGCATTAATTTACCCCATTTTGCTTGTTATTATCATTAGACAAACATAATAATCTTAATAATGTTGATATAAAAAGTACAAACTTCACTAGAAGCCTCCTTTTGCAGCGTTTTGATTTGTACCATTGTTTTATCATGGTGTCATCTGTACAGTATTCTGTTTCAAAAACGTAGTGCCGCTATTATTCCTGCCAATCAAATACGATATTCAATATGGACACAGTCGGCGTCGCTTATGATTCCAGCTGTCCGTATCAACCACAGGTCAATTGGTGACAAATTTACTCCCTCACAGGCTTGAACCTAGATGCTATTAGAATTCCTGCTGTTTGATTGGTCGATTGGATAACTTTGTTAAATTGCTGTACTATTGATTTGTATAGGAAGTCAGCTATAACCTATCTAATTTTGTAAATTATGAGAAGATTATTTTTATGAGGCACAGTGCTATTAGTACTCCCACGTCGTACAGATACTGTGCACACTGCAGACACAGGTTGTATTTTGTCATATGTATGATATGACTTATCAAGAACTAGTGAAGAGGCCACTTCCATATTTTATTTAAAATGAAAAATGTGTTTCTTCCATAGGGTTTAAATGTCTTGTATATTATATCAAGGAGGTTAGAAAATATTTTTAACCTCCTTGATTATATCACCTATGATATACTGAAACATCAACAGACCATGTTGTATATAGGTATATGTATTTTGGTCTGCACTTAGAATATTGACACATATTGATTATTTCAGGTTATACAGAGTTTAGGGCAATTTTTAAGTCTACCTTCTATACTAGGCTTGATTACAAACCATAAAACATTGAGCTACCGGTCCTCTATATATCTGGCAGGGATGTTCTTACAATATTTCATCTATAAAAGCCTGTAGTTTGGAAACTAAATGAAGGATATATTGTCATTTCAATTATTGGTACCACATCGGATTGGACTGGGTAAAGGATCATGGGAATTTTGCATGAAAAAGAGGCTTGGGTAAGCTCAAGTCTGAAAGTCTGTTAGGATAATCGTCAGCTTACTAGAAAAGTTGAAAGAAGTTAACTTGTAGTTGTACTGCATGTGTTTTCCATATGTGTCATGTTATTTGTGTTATCAACTACACTGCTATATGAAAATGTGTCAAACGTTATTGTGACTTTAGATTTCCTGTCTTTTCAGCGAACAAGAACCGCCATATGCCATGCTGGCCCTTCACGATATTGCAGAGAAAGGTAACGATTTTGCACCTTCTTACCTATGAAAACGTCGAGGACAATGACCTGCTTTATTTGTAGCACAGTTGTACCGTTGTCAACAGCCAAGTTGAAGCAATGACAATGCTACAAAATAAAATTAGAGCAATGAATTGAATGCAAGTAAAATCTGCTAGCTGATAGAGAAAACACAGAATGACACACAGTGCTAGGTCAGAGAAGAGGCTAATTTACAAGTGACCCTTGACCAGTCTTTATTGCCTGAAACATAAGATATCCCCTCTCACACAGTCACAAATCTCTCCTGCTGAATAATTGTATAGTGCCCTTAGATTCAGAGGATGCTATACAGTATTGTGGAAAACATGACGAATGACACACAATTGCTCTTTACACACAAATCTACTGACGGGGATGATATGTTGTATACAGTATAAAACTGCCAGTGTAAAACATGCCTTAGGCCACACCAATTTATTTGCTTGGTTCACAGATTCGCCGCTTCGTTTTTTGTTAAAATAAAAATAGAAACATGAGGGTAGTAAAGATGTGTAGCTTGCAAATACTTGCAAATAATTGTAAACGAAACAGAAGTTGCTCATGTAGTTTTGGTTATTTCAGTTCAGTAAGCATTCAATGTGCTCTATAGCATTTTGTAACTTCTTTAAAGGGTCAAATGTTGATTGCTGTTAACTGGTTAAGATTGTTTACTATATGGCTGTGTGGGAAATAAGGCAGGTAGTCTCACAATGCCTTTTTATTTTTATTTTTTTTGCCGCCCGCCCGCTGCATTATTTTTCTAGAAAAATCCGAGAACCAAGAAATGAAATTGGTGTGGCCTTAGTGTAGGGTTTAAAATTCACAGCTACCTTGTGCCATTATGTTTCCAGTCCTGTCATGGGAAAGGTAAAGATGTTGTTTTTGCTGTGCTTGTGATTGTTTTAGAAACTGTGATGCCAGAGATCACACACCTTTATTTCATTGCCATATGCCATGAATTCAGTACAAGAATATCCTCAGATTTTATCTTATGGCAAAAATGTGACAAATGGTGGGAGTCAGCTACTGTTAAGAACAGCAGTCTTCGCCAAATATGGCTACATATGGCTGTTGCTTTTTACCCCCTGTGGAAAACATATTTTCCTCTGTTGATGTGTCTACTTGAAATACCAGTTTTTGAAACATTCTACATTTGCTTTAAACAGTTTAACTTGTGATAAGAAGCAAAAGCATCTATTTGCCGTTCAGCTGCATTTGTTACTGTACTTATCCCAATGTTTTACAGTTCCTCAGTGCCACAGTAACATGTAAACCTGGAATGAACCCTTCTATATGCAAGACAAGAGATAGTGCACCTGCTAGATCTCACAAATCA
This sequence comes from Asymmetron lucayanum, assembly GCA_001663935.1. Classification (NCBI taxonomy): domain Eukaryota; kingdom Metazoa; phylum Chordata; class Leptocardii; order Amphioxiformes; family Branchiostomatidae; genus Asymmetron; species Asymmetron lucayanum. The sequence goes on along the minus strand of LZCU01144466.1, from coordinate 12,319 downwards.
ACAGCTACAATATAGCAGCCGTGCAACATGTACAAATGGTCTCATGTCTCAACTTGTATAGGTTAGAAATTAGTCTTGCAATGAAAAGATGAGGAAAAAAATGATTTTAATCCATTAGCCGTTATTTTCAACCTGTAGCTTTCTTTGGAAAGGTTTTGGAGACAGTCCATTCTGTTCCGAGCTCTCTAATGTAATTACGCTGGGGCCTTCGATCGAATCAGCCAGCACCCAGCTTTACCGGGTTCTGTCACTTCTCTACATGTAGCTACATTAGCAAACATTAAACATTGATGTGGCATTGCGTTACTGTAAAACTGGATATTTTCTGCTATTATTTTCATTCCAAGGAAGGAAAACAGACAATATTTTAGTAGAGCAAGCTTTATCACTATAGGTCAGTGTTGAGTTAATTTAGTGTTTTGAGGTACTCATAAAGACTAACTGATGTCCCAAACCCTACATTTTATGTGATAAAATCTAAAACTCAATTTTTGTGGCATTTGATAGTTTAGAATCATCTATACCACAGGCATATATAGGGACCAGGGCAGGTCACATGCAGGTAAACACCAGAAATATCTGCACAGCGCCAATTTCACCTGCACTAATAACCGAGTATTTGAACCCTACAATGGCTGCCATAGTTCCCAAGAGAATGTCTAATTCCTCCCTATTGGGAATAAAAGGATATGTCTATTGTTACAATAATATATTGTGGTTACTGAAAGTTATAATTATATCTTCATAAAAGAGTACAGGTATTATTCTACTCTATGTGTATTTGTCATTCGGATCCTTACTGTATAATTTTCCATTGATTATTGTAAGATCAGTTGCAAGGTCATGGTAGTTATTTCTCCACAATTACTACAAAGCATATATTTAGTATGTCAGAGGACAATTCATAGACATGAGTTATTCTAATGTAATTGGGAAGAAAGGTATACGTACCTGAAAATAAAGAAGAAAGGTGGTATAATATGAAGAAGAAAGACCATAATAATATAAGAAACTGCTTCGGATTGGGGATGGGTGTATAGTTATCAAACACAGTATCTGAGACAAATCAAATGTACCAGTCAGCAACTTTATAGGACAGTTTAGAACTTTCACTTGTATAAAAATAAAATGCACTGCTGATGCATAACTTTTTGAGACTTCAGTCTGCTGACATCAACCAGAAATTTCTTATATTTTATACCAGAGATTTTGACAGTTGAAGTCAGCCTTATGTTCATGGTTGTAAAACTCAAGTGCAGATCAATAAGTTAGTCAATTCATGAAATAGAGTTCAGTAGTCATGGTTTGGAATGTTAACCAGTCTGTTGCATTTTCTTTACAGCTGCTTTGCAACATAATTGTAGTATTGTGTTCTAGCGTAGAAATATTTTTTTTCTGCAAAATTCAAATAACCAAGGAATCAATTATATATGGCCCAATGGTATTAGTTAAGAATAGGATGATGTTTAACCCTACAGTCCTTTTAAAGCACACCACAATTCACCTTTAAAAGATGCACAAAGAGACCGTCAGATGAGTGGCCACCCACTGTTTTATCACCTATACATCAGGCCCAGGATAATGGCCTCCTCTATATTTCATGGCCCAAGTTGGGCTCTTTGGAAGCAAGTTTTTGTTTCTCCATCACAATAAAAGCAACAGTTCCTGTCTGTTATAGAATTCAAGTGCCACACATTTTAGTTGTCTGAAAAGTATATCAGTTATTCCAAATCATTTTATGTCCAAGATTTTTTATTTGGTTTGTAGTTTATCTTGAAAAATGATGTTAACATTGCTTTCAGAAAACATACTTGCCTTAAACATGTTTTGAAATATCACATGATAATTAGCTATTCCTATCCTTTTGAGTGTGACTCAGATATCACTGTTGTTGTTTTTCAAATGTCAACATCGACATGGGGTAATCTTATGTTCATTTGCAGTATTGCAATAATATGGTGTCTACAATAGTTTTTACCTTTTTTTGTCGCCTCCTAATTTTTTTTCCTGAAAAAGTTTAGAGAACCAAGAAATTATATTGTTTTGGCCCATATCAAACTTTAAAAGTTTGTTCAAACTTGGGAGAAGTTATCTCTAGAAATGCTATTACAGGAGGGTGGATATTGCAGATATGCAGTTACTTTGGAAACATAGATGTTTAATTGTTTATTTGTTTGTATGTTTGTTTGTTTGTGCAGAAGCAGGCTGGTTGAGTGTGGTCCACTCCCTCATTAATGTGATCCCCATGGACGACCCCCTAGGTCCAGCCGTCATCATCTTATTACTGGATGAGTGTCCGCTGCCCACCAAGGTATGCAACTTACGGGTGGACTTTTACTCAAATTTTAATAACTAGTTAACCCACACTAATTTGACTATAAGGATAGGACGTCCTATGGGCATGCCAAAACTGATCCGTTTGTACCAAAAACATAAGAGTTTTGAAAAAAAAAGACATAGACTAAGTGATCACAAAGGTTATAAAAGTGATCGAGCATACAGAATACTTTTCAAAGGATGTACAGTAAATTAATCTAATTTCACAGTAGTTATATTTTGTGGTACGAGGGGAAATGAGGTTTTCACTTGTTTTAAATCAGATTCGCAATTGAAGCAACTTTGTAGTACAGTATTAGTTGCTCAAAAATATATTCCAGGTGTCATTAACATGCAAAAATGTGGGGAAAAAATCCACCGTGAAAGTTTCTGAATTTGCAGTATCTTTGAGTCAGATTTCTTATCCACTCTTTACTTCTGTGCCTTTCTATCTGCAGGAGTCGATATTAAAGTTGTCATCTAGTCTGAGTCTGAACAAAAGAGTGGCCAGACTAGGTCTGCAGCACCCAGCCAGGCACAGGAACATAGCAGCCGTGCTGGGCTGTATAGCTGAGAAACTAGCAGGTAGGCAAAAATTGAAAATGTTAAGGTTCTTTTTGTCTGTTTTATGTGTTAGTTTTCTCAGCAAAATATGCTGTCTTTTACTTTGTAATTTAATATTTCACTGATGTCTTGTCTATGTATATTGTTGTACATTTTTATGTATACATGGAGTTTCATTGTACTGGTGAAATGCTTCTTGTATACAGCACATTTTATGACAGTATTCCTTGTATGGAGCGGCCTTGCAAATGTGATTGGTACTGCAGCCAATTGCAAAGCAATGTTTGAAGGACTGGTGCAGTTTTGACAAGGGTCTGAAAGGGGAGTTATGACCTACCTTTATGTTGTGTGTTTCTCCAGGTCCAAACAGTGTGAGCTTACTAACAGATACAAACTTGGAATACCTTCTGGCAAACCTGGTAAGTATAAAGAATCATCAGTTGTTTGATACAGTCAAAAATTTTGACTCCTTCATAAATATTTACTCTGAGTTATAAATCATTGTTTTTCTCTTCCTACCCCCACAGGATCCTCAGTGTCATCCTGCAGTCATCTTACACTCCATAATTGCATTAGAAAAGTTTTCACAAACAAGTAAGTTAACTCTGGTTGTATACTTCCTAGGGAACTTCTGTTGTGGAATGAGGAACATTTTTCCACAGCAGAGTCTTTGCTTACTCACCACACCACACAGTCACTGTTGATTTACTGTAAGTTTAGTTAACTTCGTGGCAGGAGGAAAAGGGTATTCACAGTGCTTTAGATTTGCGGTTAAAACAACTCTGTAGTACAGTAGTTGATCAAAGCTATATTTGCGGTGTCATTGATTCACAGTGGAGAGGTCACTGCAAAAACCGTGAAAATAAAACCACTACAAAAGTTTCTGAATTTACAGTATTGGTGGCTCTGCCAAAAGGCCTACAGTCATATCCTCATTTGAACTTACGGTTGAACTTATGGTTTTCCTCCAATCAGAGACCACCTTACTCAGCTGTTATTTGTCGTATGAATTGCACTAAGAGTAAGAGCTACTGATAGGTGAACGTCTGATTGAGAAGTAGTTCTGGGACAAGGTTTTGTAGCCTGGTATTCAATCCTATTATAGCTCCCGACAATGTCTCCCACAAATAGCGGGAGACATTGTCGGGAGCTATAATAGGTTTGGAAACCAGGCTAGGTTGATTGCGGATCTGACTGGCCTTTTGGCCCCTCCGCCCCTAAACCAACTGTGTGTTGAGTGGTCTTGATCTCTGCTGTGGGAGAATGGGTTAGGATCTGATAAGTTGTATACATAGAAGATGGTAGGAAATTCTAGATATGTTAACCCCCTGGACACGACGGGCCAAAAGACTGGCTTCATGAATATCAATAGCTGTTGGCTCCTGTAAAGGCAGATTCCTGACTGTCTGGAATTAAAGCCGTGTCCAGCGGGTTAAGGCATGAAAGCTCATTTGATTAATTAAATAGAAGGCTTTAAGTTTTATTTCTTATCAATAAGTGTGACTTTTTTTCCAACATGAACAAAACTGCTACCACGTTCTTCCCAAAATACACAAAACTACTAAGATATTTTTCCCAGAATATGCAAACTGCTAAAATGATCTGCCCATTGTCCTTACAGATGAGTAATGATGTCCTTACCCTTGTACATCTACGATATTTCTTATCGGAAAGGTTTCTTCTTTGACCTTCTAGTCTCTTAACCCCCTTGACACTGGTTAATGTTTTTCTGTATACCAAAACACAGGCTATAATTGCAGACAGTCTGGAATCTGAATTGACTGGTGTCAACGGGTACTCATATTCATGAAGCCAAAATATCCGCCTGTCGCGCTGGGACTTAGAGCCAATAAATTGGCGTGTTGTGTCAAGGGGGTTAACACATCTTATTGCTGTTCTGAGTTTCATATTCAGAAACTTAATAATCATAATAATGGTCTAAGTCCAAAGTAACACGAAGTTGTAGAAGGAAAAAAACGAAGTTTGAGGTCTAACTTGAAACATTTTCTACCCCCCCCCCTCCAGGTGAGAACAAGGTAACCATAGCTAAGGCAGGTGTGACAGGTCACCTGGTCATACTGGAGAAGTGGGTCAACGACCCCAACTTCCTCAGGAGACAAGTGGGCTTCTGTGCACAGTGGTGTCTGGACAATCTGTGTAAGTCCCCTGTCAATCATCATCTTACTAACCAATTGCTGCTATGTATATTTAAATTAATTAAACTGTAGATAACAGAACTAGTTTGGAGGTACATGTATATCATATTACTGATTACAGGATATAGATAGGAGTTGAATCTATCGGAATTAGAATGTTGTCTTTTATTACAGAATACATGGAATAGTTTACAGTTAAAGGGGCAATTACAAACATCATACAATGGGTCTATGATACATGGGTTTTCAACTGACATAGCCCTAAGCTTATGGTTTTAAACAAGGTAGGCATGAAAGCTGCATGATAAATTTATGGTATAGATTTGTGAATCGTATTAATTTAGGCCTGATTTAGTTGAAAAACCTTCCATCGCACGCCTGATGTACGACTTTTGTAATAGCCTCAAAACGTCACGACTATTTTTTTTATGTTGTTATTGTTGCAGTCTGCAGTAGCCTCTTAATAGGGGCACAGCAAGGGGCTAAGACACCTTTTCTGAAAACTAGAAAGCCGGTAAACTTAACAATCTTTCTGCCCTACATTTTGCTTGTTGTTTACACTTTCCATTCTTTTCTATCATTTGTCCACAGTTTTGAAGGATGGACGGATACTTACATATGAGAATGCAGACTTAAAAGGTATCAATGTGCTGTTGAACAGCAACGACACCAGCGAATATCTGAAAATATCTCCACACGGTTTAGAGGTAAGTATACCAGCTGATGCTCTTTTTACTCTCTCTAAGGCAACATCAGGAAAATTCTTTGGTTGTAGATTTATACTTGTTGTCTTATCAGTTGCCTATAGATTCACTGTCTTCACTAAGATATTAACATTACTTGATGGTGGCACAACACAGTTCATGTTCATGTGCTTCTAATTCTTGAGATATTATTACTATGTTTTGTACCATGTGAGGATTTTAATGATATGTGAAAAAAACATTTTGTTTTAGGTCTGTCACCAATATATAAGGTGTCCAGAAATGTCAAAATATCTACATGTATTATGACTTAAGGTAGAATTTAGCAGGCCATATTTTAACATTGACATATGTTATGTTAACCTCCAGGCGCGAAGTGACGCCTCATCGTTTGAGAGCGTACGCTGTACGTTCTGCGTGGATATGGGGGTCTGGTACTACGAAGTGTTAGTCGTCACAGCAGGAGTCATGCAGATAGGCTGGGCCACCAAGGACAGCAAGTTCCTCAACCATGTAAGGAAATAGTACAGTTCAAGTTTAAATCCTTAATATGCAAATGAGTTCAGTATGCAAATGGTTTAAGTCATGCAAACATGGCCTGATGTACAACTTTGTACACCTGCATTTAAAGGCATAGAACATTTCAGTTAACTCAACCTCATTTGCATAACAAATCATTTGCACACAGAGGACAACTTAATGTTAACTCATTTGCATGCTAAGCACAACATAGACCTGACCATTTGTTAATGGGGGAGATTAGCAATTGCTTTAGCCTGATAATGACATCCCAAACTAATATGGAAGTTTTCGTATGATTGGTTGTGTTATTGAACAGTTTCTGGGACAGTTGCCAAGTCTGACCAATAGGTATTATCCTTACACCATTATTGGCAGGGAATACATTCACGGTGTATCATCTACTCAATGCCAACGGTTTAGAAAATTACAACAGATTTTCAGTTGGATCCATAGGTCACGCTGTTGTTAGATGTGCATTTCACATGTTACCTGTGAAAGATCTTTCAATGTTGGACAAAAAACAACAGACTGTACAAACATTACCTGTCTACCTGCTGGTTATGTTTTCTGGTACTAGAACCTCCAAGTAAAGGACCACAATATCACAACCAACTCGTTTTTGCTTTGATTTTACAGCCCCACCCTTTCTTTCAAGTTAGGTAATATTTACTATGCTTTTTGAAAAAAATCTCATGACTTGTATTTTGGTTAAAACAGACATAAAAGACAGCACTGTCACAGCAGTATAGTCAATGTTACTAATTTTAATGTCTTCAACACTTGCAAGGTGATCATGGCCACAACTCAGTGATCAGTATGGTCTAATATGTTTGTAACAACTTTGTTGTGTGTAATCTACAGGAAGGATACGGTATCGGTGATGACGAGTTTTCCTGTGCGTACGATGGCTGCAGACAACTCATCTGGTACAACGCCAAATCTCGCCCGCACGCTCACACAGCCTGGAAAGAAGGTCATGAGAGCAGCACTTTTTAGCTGTTGTCCATTCTATTTGGGTAGAAGGGTATCCAGTGCTCGAAATACTTTTGTTCAGTTGCATGCAACTCTGCATGTTGGCCAAAATGTTACATACACTTTCAAAAGTTCACCTGCAAAACTGCATATACTCTGCAGTATGTAACTGATTTTGCTCTGTATAAACCTCCTCGGCCTGCCACAGCATACTTCTGCTTTTACAGAAAGAATAGAAGACTAAACATCTCATGGCGAACAGTGTTATCAACACTGTATTGCTGCAATAAAAAATAGTAAACAAATAATAACAGAAACAAACCAGTCAGAACATCATTCAATGTGATGCTGATACAACATGAGACTTGGTAGTTCTGCAGTGCAAACTCTGTGGTATACCAACTTGAATGTTTTCAACATGCAAAACTGCATGTTCAGAATGTTTCTACATGCAAATCTTGAAAAAAGTATCCAAAATTGCATGTTGCATGTGGGTATTTCAAGCCCTTTTATACATTTCCAGGTAGGGGTTGCTAGCCCCATGCCCCTTTTCTGTTGTCAAGGCACCTCCTTTTATAACTGTTTCCATTTGAAAGCTGTCCAATTTGTATTTTGTTGTGTTCCTATTTGCCTTGTTATGTTTGTTTGCACAATGTTAACCTTGTCACCTTGTTTACATCTTTGTAGGTGATGTGTTGGGGTTCCTGCTAGATTTGGACAACAAACAGATTGTGTTCTCACTCAATGGCAACAATCTGCCTCCAGAGAGGGATGTCTTCAAATCAGCCAGGTAGGTACAGTTTGAATTCATTCTGCTAGGGTGTGCTATTGAACAGTATACAGGGTGTCCCAAAGAAAAGTAGTAGAAGTTTTGTATGGTTATCATCACCATCTCGTATAAAGTATCACTATAATAGTAAGATTTCTATACAGTAGAGTAAATGTGCTTTCCAGTGATACCTTAATGACATTTTTACAGCCATGCATCACAGAGCAATAGTGACTTAAATACGGTATATGTAAACCCACTTGGTCCAGCTTTAACCATTGTGAACAGGTTGGAAATGGTAGGTTCACTGTTATGCTAATAACTGAGAGATGGCCAGCCCTGATTTTGCAGTGGATAATGCATATGTTTAAAATAAAATCAGGAAATGCCAGAACAGCAACTTTTCGAATGTAAGCAGAACCAGATACAACTGTACACACCATTTAATTCTCATTTTATTGTGGTAGACTTAGTACCTCAACAAATGTTGTAGTTATAGTAATGTGATCATAGACTGTCATGTGCACATGTTACACAAGGTCTTAGTATCACAAAAATATTGTGAAGTGAACACTTGTCACTTGTCAATATTTTCAGATCAGGGTTCTTTGCTGCTGCCAGCTTCATGTCCTTCCAGCAGTGCATTTTTAACTTCGGGGCAGAAGACTTCAGGTACCCTCCACCCATCACCTTCAGCAAGTTCAACGACCATGCCGAGCTGTCCAGCGAAGACAAGGTCATTCTACCAAGGTCAGCACAATCCTGCCATCAGGTTTTAGACAGTCTAGAAAGCTTCAGAAAGTCACAAAGTGAACATTTCCTATGTAGAACAGACCAGATACAGTAAATTGTTTTGGATTTTGTGATTCTTTCCAATTAACTGGATTTTGCAATAAAGCATTTTGCAATTAAAGAAAGTGTACTGTACCAGACAATCTTCTGTATCTCAATGTTTTGTTTATCTGGACTTTATAAGACTATTCAATACATTATTCATAAAGTCATTGAAAAATGAGGTCACAGATGTAGTAATACCTACAGGCTCTGCCCCTAAGGCATCGCCAACATCTTGCCTTCCTGCAAATGCTAGTCCCACTAGCTCTTTAAAAGTGTGTTCCTTTTGTTGTATCTTGCAGGCATAAGAAGCTGGCCCTGCTGCGAGAGCTGAGCTTTAAGGAGAACTGCTGTAACCTGTGTTTTGACAACCAAGCTGACACCGAACTCAGGCCATGTGGGCACAGGTGGGAAGGGGTGCAGTTCTGGGGTGTTCTGGAAGAGGGCACAACAAAGTTGTTGTTGTCTAGTCCACTTCCATCCCATTAGGATGTTTACTGTTTTATCAGGGTGTACTTTTAAGTAGGATTATGGATGTTATTTTTGTATAGATCATTTTTATCAACGAACACGGGACAGTGTTTGATAATTTTTTGCGAAAGGGGTGCTCGAAAAAGATGGGACATAACACAACATACTGCAAAAATGTTCTTGTTGCACTACACATTTCAGAGCTATTGCCGGATTTTCAGGACCTTGCATTGAATTATAAGTGGAATGTGGGAATGTTTGGAGGTACTTTAGGTATATAAAGAATGCTGATGCCATAAAGTGCACTCTGTCCTTATCACCAAACTGGCATAACAATTGCATGGTGATACATTTTTGAACTATGAAAAATATTTCATACACTCCAACACATAAAAGTAGTGTACTTGTCTCTGTTGCATAATTTAATCATTATTTCACAAACCATTGATGTATTTCAACCCATGTGTTTTCCTCTGTCCACAGGGATCTCTGTATGACCTGTGCGATCCAGATCGAGTCCTGTCCGATCTGCCGGGAGCCGATCCAGCAGAGGGTAGAGGTCACATAACAAACCACCCACCCTGCTGTCCAACGCATCTCAATCCAGTGCCTGACCAGATTACAACCTTTATAATTACACAGATTCTTCACTTTTCCTGCATGATGTGTATGTCTGTATTTGTTTGCATGTCCGTGACAGTTTTAAAACAGCCCTTGAATTAGTCAAACTTTTCATCAGTTATCCCTGTCCCTTCTAAGTTAACCTTTAGGACCAATTTTGTATTGATTCCATGGTTAGGCAGTAGGGAAAAGGTTCAATAATGTTTGGATGAAATTGTATTGATTGTTAATCCTGTAGGTTACCTTTATAACCTGCCTTTTCTCTTTAAGATGAAAACAGTATTCTTCAGGGAAAAAATATCACAACGAATCTCTAGCAACTGACTAGATTGCACATGTATTTAAAGCTTTAAGACAACAAACAATAATGCAGGGTGTTCTGGTAGAAGAAAGTGTTCTATGAATGATACCTTATTCAGTGAAACAATCTTGTACTCCAATGGCAGTTGCTTGTATGCCAGTCTTTTGAAAAGGGAACATGCTTCAATTTGTAAGTATGTGAGGGAACGTAGGATTTGCGTAGTGAAATAAGATTTCATCAATCTTATTGATATGATCCTTCAAATCTGACTGGTGATCCAGTTTTGGTCGCTGTTATATTGTGATTCAAGCCTTTATCATGCAGTAGCCTGTATGTCATTTAGAAACATGTTGTCACCACACCTTAAAATTGACTGAAATTCCATGCTACGTTCACACCTGTTTGAATTAAATCAATCCTGATAGATTCCAGATTGGAGTGTTCATGTTCATGAAATGAATCCACATTGAATCTGGATTGGGGCTTAGTTCTTACATTGGCAATTACATATTTTCAGACAGAAGACTGCTTTTAACACCCGGTTATATTTTGTATCTCACCATTTTTCGATGTCACAGATATGTATTGTTTTCTAGCTCTCATCTGTTATGTATTTGTTTGGTATTTGTACAAATCATTGATACAGATTGTTAGTAATATATGCATATTTTAAAATCATTATACATATTCACATACATGTAGTCTGTTGTAAGTGTTGTCACTTTATTCTTTGTCATTCACTTAACCTTCTCCAAGCTAAGGTATCCCTTTTGTTACCAAATTTGTATTGATTGCAAGGTTAGGCAGCATGGAGAAGGTTGAATTCATACTAAAGAAAGAGCCCCAAAGAGATTAGTAAAATAAAACCAGTCATAACATGTTGCTTTTGGAATGTATGTTTCCATTATAACAGTACTATTTGTACATATAACAAAGTAGTGTACATTTGGTATATTACTGTAAATTCATTTAATTTCATGGGAGTAGGAGGAAGAAGGAAGTTTTCACTGTTTTAGATTTGCTGTTTAAACCACATCTGTAGTACAGAAGT
>LZCU01144047.1:885-13625 GCA_001663935.1 Asymmetron lucayanum | reverse complement strand
GTGCAGTTCAGTCTGAATCTATCATAGGGAAAGTACATACAATGACCAGTGTTCCAAGAAAAAACAGGCATGCCCTCAGCACTCCAAAAACTAAAGATGGGCATCACTGATAAACGTTTACAACAAAGCTTGTAAATGTCCTGACACAGCAAATCCTTCTTAGAGCAAAGAAAATATCCCTCAGTATTGCATTTAGGCCTTTATAGGCAACAAGAGGTCTTGTTTGGGATTTATGTACACTATGTAGTGTGCAAATGATGCCTGCCAGGGGGAAGGAGCTGACAAACAACACATTTTTCACTGGAACATCAAAATTTCCAAAAGAATATGATACAACGTCAAACATCAATGCGAGTTGGAGCTCCACTGTGCGTAGAATATATAACAACTGATCACCAGACTAGAGCATTTCCTTCAACAAGTGAGAGCCATGGCTATTCTGAACAGAACTTGATAGCCAGGAAATCGCACCAAGCCTAATGTCCGAGTCAACAAGATTGAGTCTCATTCGTACGCCAAATGTCCAATGGATTACTGTCAATGTTATCTGAGGAGTGCCACGTGCAATTATGATTTGCTTCTTGTTTTATTTTATACACCCAGTAGATCGCCTCCAAGTGTAACACGCCAGGTCTGTATTGTGGTATAGAAGCTTCATACCCAAAAGGATGTTATTTCATCCAATCGCGACAGTATGAGCTCCTGTTATAGATCAATTGGTCCTTGTGAGAAGCCCAATGTATGACTGTCCTCAAACAGGGGACCTCCATTTTACATTCTATCAGAGGGACGTCCCTAACCGAAGCTCGGTATTTGTACTTATTTTCACGTGAGCAAATTTCGGTGAGGATCAAACAATAATGTTCAGGGTCAATAGATACATTTGGCTCATATTTTGCACAGTGATAGTGCTTGGCCCACAACCCATTGAAAAAGCTTTCTTTCCCCTCAAAACCCATTGTTGCCATGGCAACAGCTCAAACATGTTTTGAAGCCATTTGATAGATTTTTGCATGTAAGAAACATGGAAACTGACAAAGTTTAGAACAGGATCACAGCCAAATGCTTTAACATTACGAAACGTACTTCAGAGCCTTGTTAGACCAATGCCTCAATTGCACAAAAAGGGTTTGAAGTCGGTGTACAGATAGATTTCAGTCTTTGGGTGATCTCAAAGCAATACGATGTTTTAAGGCTGAAAATATTCGGATTTTTGCCTAACTTTGAGGAGATGTGAGTCTCAATAGGTCAAATATTTTTATTCTAATTTCTACCATATAAAGATACACTAAATAGCTATTATATGAATACTTGCAAAGTCTGGGTTCTTGGTTTGTCAGTGTATACTTGCTACCAGAATTAGTACAATTTTCGTAAATTTAGGAATCAATGTGATTTCTGCTAACTTTGAAATGGAAAATCTGACTAACTGAGATGATTCACATGTTCATTTTTGTATCAAGTATAAAACTATGTGTTATCTACTAAATGCATGCTTCCCAAAGTTTAGATTTTTTCTTAGCAATGCAGTTGTCCCTGATAGTAGGCTATTTATACACTCGTTCCCTACTTTGAAGTTTTGGCTCTTTTTTGAGCAAATGTAAACGTTAAAGTATATTTTCTTTTGACTCAATTTTATCATATATAAACGTTCTGTTCTCTATCCAATGTGTTATAGTAAAGGCTGGGTTGTTATTTAAATGCCATGAGGCTGTCCCATTAAGTACGGCATTGTTTGCACTTGTCCCAAATGTAGACTTTTGGGTGTCTTTGAGCTCAAGTGAATTTTTTGTCTGACTCAACATTTTATCAAGTGTGGACCTTAATGTTGTCTCTCAGATAAACGGTTCTAAAGGCCAAGTTCTTGTTTTATTACTGTGCGGTTGTCCTAGAAAGTAAATCATTCTTTACAGTTGGCCCCATATTTGAATTTTAGGCTGTCTTTGAGCTGATGGAAACTGGGTCGGTGGGTCCCTTTCAGAAGAACAAACATCTGAGTGTTTCCATCAGCTCATAAGACACATTAAAATCCAAATATAGGACCGAGTGTAAAGGATGACAACCGCACAGCAATAAAACACGAACTCGGCCTTTAGAACTGCTTATTTGAGAGACAACATTAGAAACCACACTTGATAAAATGTTGAGGCAGAAAATAAGTTTTTTTTAGTGTTTGGTATTTCATTAACTCAAAACTATAAATTTGGGAACAAGTACGAAAAATGAACACATTTCTTGGACAGCCACATGGCAATTAAAGAGGAGCCCAACCTTTACAACTTCTCATAGGATACAGATCATAAAGATCTACACCTGATAAAAGTTGAATCAGAAGAAATATGTACCTTGGCTTGTACATTAGCTCAACAAAGAGCTAAAACTCCAAATTCGGGAACGAGTGGAGAAATAGCTTACTTTCAGAGAACTACACGGCTAAGAAAAAATCTAAACTTTGCGAAGCATGCGTTTAGGAGAAAAACATAGATTTATACTTCTTACAATAATGATTATGTGAATCTTCTCAGTGTCCGATCTTCGTTTTCACAATTAACAATATCACATTTTCCCAAACTTACGAAAAGTGACTTACTTCTGTTAGCAGTCATCCACTAACAAGACAAGAACCCAAAATTTGCAAGTATTCATATAGTAGTTATTTTGTCTATATTTATGTGTAAGAAAGTAGGATCAAAAATATTTTACTCATTGAAACTTACAGCTCCTCAAGGTTAGGACAAAAGTCCGATTATCTTTTCAGCTTTCAAACATCGAATTTTTCTGAGATCACCCAAAGACAGAAATCTATCTGTACATCGACTTCAAACCTATTATGTGTAAGCTGAGACATTGGTCTTACAAGATCCTGAAGTATTTTTGTAAAGTCAAAACATTTGGCAGTGATCGCATTCTAAACTTTATCAATTCCCATGTTTTTGACATGCAAAAATCTATCAAATGGACTCAAAACTTGCTTGGACTGTTGCCATGGTAACAATGGGTTTTGGGCGGGAGGAAACGTATTTCAAGGCGTTGAGGGTCAAGTACTATTTCTGTGTAAAACTATGAGCCAAACCATTTTTTGGGGGAATCTGAGCACTATTGTTTGATCATTAAAGACTCTTGCTATTAAGTCTTGTGAGGACTCGTCAGGGATTTGAACTCAAACCTCTAATTCTGAGTTAACAACCCTAACCTGAAGGCCGTTCAAACACCAAACCAAGTTTTGTGCCCTCCGACAGAAGAACACTACAACTGCACTTTTTCCTGACTCTCAGCAACTGAAACATTCATCTACTCCACTGTTGACTGACTATTACAGTTATCTGTTCTGACCATTGCAGATATCTGTGTTGAATGTCCATTATCAACCAACTGTCAACAAACCAACCGTGCAACAGAAGACCACTAGAACTGCACTTTTTATTGCCTTCAGCAGCTGCTACGTCTATCTACTCCATTGTTGACTGACCATTGCAGCTATCTGTGTTGACTGACGATTACAGCTATCTGTGTTGAATGACCATTGCAACTATCTGTGTGGAATGACTATTTCGGCTATTTGTGCTGACCATTGCAAGTATCGGTGCTGAATCACCATAGTAGGTATCTGTGTTGAATGACCATTGTAGGTATTTGTGGGGCCGATAGCTATACTGCACTATATTCACACCCACAAATGTTCAGAGTATGACACAGGAGGCATTGTGCGTCCCTGAACATGGGATGCATTCTCTGGGAAATGAAACAAGTCAGGCCCTGCTCTCTCTACTGCACTACTCCACCAAAGGACATTCATACAGAGACTTGACCTACATTTCTGGACATCCTATGCCTGAGAACTGTGGTAGCATGGAAAAAATACAATGTTGTTTTGGGTCTGCGTGGTAAAGCGAAGTTTCGACCATAATATTCAGTGTAAATTATTTCTTCGATTGTGAATGGCTTGAATGTTTGAACACAAACAGAAAAGACATGCTGAAGACCTTCCACATGAATAATCACCCTTTGGGACCCTCTAATGAGTTGCAACGCGATCTGAAGGACAACAGGCTTAATATTTGTTGCTCCTTTTGATATCTGTACCCTCTAAGGCAAAAATGATACCAGTACTATTGAAACAAGAGCTTCAGGACTGAACACTAATTGTCAACAGACTTCTTTGGCAAGTTCAAACTCCAGCTGAGTCTTATCTATTATAAATGACTGTGGAACCAACTTTGTCTGCCTTCTAACTGGCCACTTGACCTACATTTGTGGATACCCTACATCTCACTGACTGACGACAAACAAAACATCAACGTTGTATTTGTTTTTACCTGCATTTATTGCCCATTAATTTGTGATATTACGACTAAAATTCGCGCTTTCTTCAATTGTTAACGCATTCGAAGCTTGTCAGACATCCTATACAAAATTCCATAGCCCTGCATTGAACGTACTAGTATGATTTGTACTTATGCCAGAAAGCCAACACTGATAGCTGTTGTTGCTAGGGCAAAAGTAGACTATGGCTAAAACTGTTTCACAACTGGTCATCCCTTAGCAACAGTACAGTATCCAAAGTTCCAAATAGTAAAGACGTGTAACACGACAAAATGCGAAGCAAACATGAAGAACAATACTGGCATTTTTTATTATTAAAGCGCTAAGAGCCAACGTTATGTCCGATTTTTCATTCCTAAAATGCCAGTCATTTAAAAGCCTATTTGATGTCTGATTGAAACTGTAGCTCCTTTTATGCCCTACTTGATCTACTTTCATAGACAACCCGAATATAGGCTTATTTTGAGTTAAGCTCAAACATTACAAAAGTTACAGATCTTTCTGACATCACACAAAATAGCTAGTCGTCTCGAGGTGCAAGGTGCACAGGCGCACGACAACATTCATCTATAAAGTCAACAGCTTTCCCAACTAGAGGACCAGTAGTAGTTAGACCCTTTACGAAACAATGATAATATGGACAACAGTGCAGGTGGGGGCCAACCATGTTACAGTTTAAGAAGTTATAACCTGAAGATTGATCATTTTCTTCAATTATCAACACATAAAGAGGTTTGCCTCCCTAATAAAATCTCTCTCTCTCTCCTTCTCCTCCCTGAATAGAAAAGTACGGAAACCTAACACCACATCATCAACACACTTGCTTCTGGACTCTACAATGAGTTAAAATAAGTTCTCTGAAAGGCTGGGGCTTTCAACGCGTTAATCAGGGTTCATAACCACATCGACATTTGTGCCCGACTCAGATATGTTAGTGATGCAATGGAACAATACTAGCCAGGTCAGTACTACTGTACAATACTGGCTTGTTACAGCCACTAGGGGCCGCTTGAAACCTATGCCAGCCAGAGATAAAAACACTTGAACAACAAAGATGTCTGAAACAACAATCTATACAAGCCCTTTGTAAAGGGCGCGTTGTTCAAATTTCTTACCGTGATATGTCAGCTTCGTGTCCAGTAGAAGCCGGGCATTTTTCAATCTCCGTTGTCAACAGACTACTTCTCAAACCCTAATCTAGAGTTCATTCTAACAACACAGAAGAACACCAAGATGATAAGGTTCATGAATATATAGGGGAAACATACGCACAGTATAGAGTGCATATCAGTCAATAGCTTTTTAAACCAAAGGACCTCACTTAGAACCTTTAAACACCAATGATCACGTGTAAAACAATAATGCAGGTTGGCCATGCGTGGTACAATGGTGCATTTTCGTCATTAGCCAATGCGTGAATGGCGGCAATGTTTGAACACAAAAAAATGACAGATACAGAAGACCTTCCCACATCAACAAATCGACCCTTTTGGCCCCTATAATGAATTCCAACGCGCTCTGAAGGACAACAGGGTAGTATTTAACATGTGTGGCTGCCAACGTCATCAGTACCGTCAAAGGGAATATTAGACCAGTGGTATTGATACAACTGCTTCAGGACTGAACGTCCCTGTTTAACACAGAATACTAAACCTCAACAGATATGTTTGGCATTTTCAAAAACCAAAGAGTAGAGAAGAACAACAGTGTCACTACAAGACAGGATTTTTCTTATGAATGAGACAGTGCTGATTCAACTTTCTATCTGACAGTTTTTGTTGTTGTCTGATTGCAACTACATTTGTTTCAGGATAGGAGTTTAGCTTTCAAGTTAAATATTCTCATGGATAGGAGAGTTCAATTTTCCCGAGTTGACACATGGTGTCCGTTCCCGGCGACGAGAATGTTTTTGAATATCTGTTTCCCTGCCGTAACAACCCCTACTTGACCTACATTTACAAACATTCTATACCTCGCTGACTGACGGCTGTTGTAACATGTAAGCACAACAACAGCAATATGCTGTTTGGTTCTGCATTGAATGCCCATTACATTGTGACCTGACAACTATTATCCGCATTGTCTTCAATTGCTAACAACTTAAAGGCTTGTCATTCTGTACAAAATCTGATAGCCCTGAATACAGGTTTCTCATGAATTCAACTTCAGGCTCTAGTGAATGTTGGACTCTCTTTGAAAGACTGCAGCTTTTAACATATGTACCAGGCTTCATAAAACCACCACTACAGTTTCTAAGGCAAAATGAGACCAGTACTACTGCTTCAGCTGCTCCAGATCCGGTCATCATTTCACACAGCATTTTAACGCTTTACCTACTTCCACGCCCTGCTTGAGCTAACCCTTTCGTGGACAACATATTTGGAGTTAAGCTAAAGCATTGTCTATGTTACAGCCCCTCCTAACATTACTGACAAAATAGCTGTCCGTCTCAGGGTGCAAAGGTACACGGAAACATTTATATACAGCCGGCGGGTCAATGGCGTTCTCAACAAGAGGACTACTGGTAGTGACAACCTGTACGAAACAATGATAACATGTATGGACAAATATGCAGGTGGGGCCTACTAAGTTACATGTTGTTTTAAGAAGTTATGACCACAAGAGTGGAGCGTTTTCTTCAATTATCAAGCTGTACCTCCCTCAATACAAGTTCACAGAAGCCTAACGCCTCACCACATTATTAACACACTTGATTTTGGGCCCTTAAATGAGTTAAAAAGTTCTCTGAAAGGCTGAAGTTTGAAACACGTGTCATTTGAACTCTGGCGGAGTTTTTGATCCAGTGGAATAACCGTATTCAGTTCAGTACTATTGTATATTACCGACTTGCTGCAACGGCGTAAGTACTGTACAAACTAATGCCGGTCAGAGATAAAACACGCCAACAACAAAGATGTCTAAAACAACAATGTATAGATGCCCTGAATTTGTTACCGCAACACTGGACGAGATTCTCATTGTTAACGAGAGAGATACGGACTTCGTGTTCGTTCACACAAGTCAACTGACTAAGGTTAGCATTATTTTAGTCTCTGTTGTCAACAGAGTGTTTGTGACTGTTTTCCAGCCCCCTTCCCCAAGACAGTTCCTTTTCTACAGCTTAGTATTACACAATAACAGAAGACCGTCTCACGATGGGTGGTTTGCAAAATGATAAGATAGCATATGGGAAAACCTCGCCAACATTTGTTCTCTGAGCCTTCCGACAGAACTACGCCACTAGTAATGCACATTTCTGGCTTGTAACAAGTGCTACATCACTCTATACCCGTTGAAATGACCATGACACCTCGCATATATGGACCCTTTCAATAGTGGTAACACTCCGAAACTATCACACAGACGTCTACAGAGAAAGATTAAACTGTTCGCTCATTTAGCCTTCTCTGTACTGAGAAAAGAAGCAAATCAGCCATTGCTATCCTTACTGTATCGGATTTTCCCCCAACTATTTTATCACAAATAAGTCTTCGTAAAAATACTAACAGACAGTGGCTGATCATGGATTCCTTCTCTGTACTGAGAAAAGAAGCATATCATCATTGCTATCATTACAGTATCCGTTGCTTTTTCCCCCAACTATTTTATCACAGATAAGCCTTCATAAAAATGCTACTAGACACTGACTGATCACGAATGTATCATTCCTTCTCTGTACTGAGAAAAGAAGCAAATCAGCCTTGTAACCCTTACTGTATCCGTTGATTTTTTCCGCAAGTATTTCATGACAGATAAGTCTACATAAAAATGCTACTAGACACTGACTGTTCACGAATGTAGCATTCCTTCTCTGTACTGAGAAAATGAGCAAATCTGCCATTGCTATCCTAACTGTATCCGTTCCCTTTTGTTGGTCTCTGTTTGGCAAAGCCTGTCTTTTACAATCTTTGCTGTCGTCAGACTGTAACAATTGTTTCACGATCTCAACTCCTAGCAGACATATATCGACGGACTTACTTGTGTTCACATAACACCGACCAAAAGTACGATAGAAATCTAATCGCTACACAGCAGGAAAAATTGCTAAAGATTTTTGAAACTATACACTGGTGAATGCCAATCATTGAGGCTCACATCTACGACATTACATGAATGAAAAGAACTGACTGCTCCTGCCGTGTTCGGTACAAACAGCGTAGAGTAGACTTTATCAGGCATAAAGAAACAACAACTAAAAATCGGAGAGAAAGAAAGTCACGCACCTGGGTTGGCTACTTACTTGCTGGTTGTGACGAAGTCGATGCCGTACGGTCGCTGGTTGCTGATGACCTTCACGATGTTCCAGAGCGCAGCACTGAAACAGGTGGGAATTGGGCCGCCTTAAGTACACGTCAGGGCTTATGAAACATATCTATTTTTGACTACGACAAACAGGTTTTTGTTTTGTTAAGACATCGGACGACACTCTCAGACCCAATAAGAGAAGACCACATGATCTTTCGCGAATCATACTATGATACGAGAGTGACACCATGCGTGCTCTTCACGTGCGTAACGGTCGTAGATGACACCGCTAGATACCATCCCTGCATGCACCTCGCGTGGTATGTTGATGATATAAATCTTTAATGACATGCGCAGTAGAATGGCAACTTTGCGTTGATATCGTCGACCCAGTAAACAAAAAATCTCGTCAAACAGAAGCTATTGATATTGCGTGAATTATCATTATAGTCAGACATTCACTGTTACCTGTATATTGCCAGTAAATGTTGATTTGTTAGATGTATCGCAGTTATCGCACCAGATTTAGAATTTTCCCGGTGATCAACTCTTGTGTGCGGCCCAACAGAAAGTTAAATTTTCCTAACGTATGTCATACAAAGGACACTGATTGACATATGACATGGATACGACATTTTCGACCACAGAAAAAGTCTCGGGAAACGGCAACCTCTTTCCTGTGAAAATGACCATTTCCACTGAAATAAATAATAATAATAATCTTTATTGCAAGTCCATGTCCGAAGGCTAATTGCAAATGTACAACAGTAGTACACGAAGTCAATGGTATATTATAAAATAAAGAAATAAACTGAGGGGAAAGGAAGCGTTCAGCTAATACTAATATTACTTCTGTCACAGTTACTACTAGGTTTGATTTCTCTATGCAGTGGGATATGAAAGTCCCGACTTTTTGGGAGGTAAATGTATTTGATGGTGTTAAATTACATTGAGTAGAACAGACTCTGGCCTTACTTGAGCTAACTTGGCACATGTTATAGGGGGCATATTGTACCGGGCACTCTTACACAACCCAGAGTGTAAAGAGACATACAATAAGCCATCAAATATAGGCCTTGACTGAAACAGACAGATGCCGTAATGCACTGATAAGAAAACGCATTCTGGATCATCCCTACACAATACGCAGTGCAAAAAGAAAGGCAAGCAATAAGGCACCGCCGAGAATGCGTTGACTGAAACTGACAGTTGTTGTAATGCACGTCTGGCTAAACGCATTCTTTAGAGAACAGTTCAGGCCCTTGTAGGTTTACTCACCGGGGCACGTGTAGCCGAGTGGGCGGCACCTGCTGATGGTGGTCGAAGAAAAAGTCTCCCAGACCCGGGAGATTGTGAGGTTTTAATTTCTACAACCCAGTGTGCAAAAAGACAGAAAATAAGGCATCACCCAAAAGGGTTGAGTGCAAAAGACACTTGTGGTAATGCAGTAGTCAGAAAACGCATTCCGTAGGTGTCACCTCTCTGAGAATGAACTGAACTGTAGGGAATAAATAAATAAATAAATAAATAAATAAATAAACTGTAGGGAACACTTGACGCCAGTGCAGGTTTAATCATCGGGCGCGTGAAGACGAGTAGGCGGCACATACTGCTGGCGGTGGCCAAGGAAAAAGTCTCCCAGCCCCGAAGCAGTGTGGGGTTATAATTACTACAAAACAGGGTGTGGAAAGACAAATAATAAGGTATCACCTAAATGCGTTGATTGAAACAGGCAGTTGCCGTAATGCACTTATCATAAAATGCGTTCTATAGAGAACAGTTGAAACCCAAGCATTTTTAATTACCGGGGCGCGTGTAGTCGAGTGGGCGGCACGCACTCCTGGCGTTGGCCGAGGAAAAATTCTGTCCGCCCTGCAGGAGTGTGCGGTTCGGGTTAGCCTCACAGAACATATTCCGCTGGTATGGTAAGAATAACTCACTTTTAAGAATAACCCACTTTTGTACGTGATCTAATGATTCAAACAGCGCCGTTTTTGGTAGCGGTATTTTTAAACAGACCATCTATTGTTTGATGCCATACAAACCATTTTCATAATGTCAGTGTGGCAAAAATATAACATCAGAACCTAATCAGCAGAATAGCTAAAAAAATGATGTTTTTAAATGGGAACAATGCCGAAGTGTATGACGATGGAAAGTTACACGTCAGAAACTATTTCTTCAATTTCATAGACTATATTGTCTGAGATGTTTCAGATTTTTCAGCATGGTTGGCAAAAGAACGCCTCGGAGTTAAAATGAAAGCCAACAATTCAGAGCTAGGCACTGTATGGAAGCCAATTATTCCATATTCAGATTTATTAAATAACGACTGTCATGGCACAAGATGTACATGAAATTAGTCGACTATTTATAATGGCGCTCAATATTACAAAGATGTACATAAAATGGGTGCATTTTTCTTCATCATAATATTTCAGTCGATCAATTCGAATAAACTACAGGGCTAAAAGCTTAATACATGTACAAGAATTGATACATTAAGTATAACATACTAATAAGTTCGTTAAAAAGTCATCACTAAAAGCTAAATAAAGCAATTGATACACACTAATAGATAGGAAAGGAAAAGGAAAGATATTGCTTACGGAATACTGAAATAGAATGGTACAATAAACGTGTGCTACAGTATCTTATATTTGACCTTCGGAAGTGCATTGTGTCTTGGTGTAATCGTAGGTTTCCATCTGTTGAAGTTCATTTTTGTGCTCCATGCCCAATGTGTTCGGATATGCTATTGTTTGCTTCTCCAGGGCTTGACTGAAACGTGTATGTAACTTTACGCATTTAAGTAAAACGTCTATGTAACTTTGCGCATTTTACTTTAGAACAGAAATGTAGGTAACGTACGGTCACAGGAAATATTTGAGCTGAAAAAAATGTTGAAGAAAATCTGCTGTTTTACGTTACTCTTAGGGCATATGCTTGGTGGGACTGCCTACCAAGTATCTATTTACGCCCCAGGGTGTACACAGAGACAAAAACGCATTACCTTACGAACGTTAACTGCAATAAACCACGGGCTAACCTGGCCCATGCAATAGGCGACATATTGTACCAATCATCCTTACACAACCAGGGGTGTACGAAGACAGAAAAACACAGTAATACATCGCTTAAAAGACGTTGACTGAAACAGACAGTCTCGGTAATGAACTGGTGAGTAAACGCATTCTGTAAAAAACAGTTGAGGCCCGGGCAGGTTTACGTTTTAACACCGGGGCACGTGTAGACGAGTGGTTGTGGTAGTTGAAAAGCCTCATAGACCCGGGAGATTGTGAGATTATAACTTCTTCAACCCAGGGTGCAAAAAGACAGACAAGCAATAAGGCATCACCCAAAAGGAGTTGAGTGAAACGGACAGTTGTTGTAATGCACTTCTGACTAAACGCATTCTGTAGAGAACAGTTGACACCCGGGCAGGTTGAATCACCGGGGCACGTGTAGGCGAGTGGGCGGCACCCACTGCTGGCTGTGGCCGAGGGAAAAGTCTCCCAGCCCCGGGGTAGTGCGAGGTTATGGTTAGCCCTTAGAAACATCCTAAGTTTAATATTACATCAGAGAATTTATGCAAGGTCCACTTCAATCAATGCAGCTTCACCCCATTTTCCCAAACGCCTTTGTCGTTTAGACTACAGTTTATAAGGTGATAAGTCACTTGGTACGTTTTGAAATCATCAGGAACAAATTAATATTACATTCTGCCAGCTATTAGAGAAAATAATCATGGGCCACTAAATGTGAGGTAGATTATGCCAGCTGTAAAACGCTAAGTACCTAATTGACATGGATTTCATGCTGGGAAACCTGGAAATTTTGTAAGTGACAAGTCCTGTTCGTTTGTTCCATATTGCTACTTTTGTTTCTTTCCGGTAAAATCTCCAAGCCGTTAGAAAGCAACAAAACTTGGCTGGGGATTGGCTGCTCTAATGTAGGAACAAAGAAGTTCATGAGCTGAATCAGTGTACTAATGAATTACTGTATGTTACTGCCTCCTATTCAATTTGAGATAGCGTCAATGCACACAGACAATCGTTACATATTTCGGCTTCTGACTTTATGTGGGCTAACTTTTCAAATGCTGAAGTGGACTTATTATTGTACAGACATTTTGCCACAACCCAAGGACAGGCTTAAAGGCTCGAAGTACC
>LZCU01143694.1:0-11427 GCA_001663935.1 Asymmetron lucayanum | reverse complement strand
CTTCGCTCAGTCTTAAGTCCAATAAAATTCGAACTTGACCTTCATGCCACAGCTAGGATTAGTGTTCAAACGGCGGATTATCCACAGCGAACAGTGCAGGGTTTCTCAGAGATGCTTGTGTTAGCTTCAAGTCAAACCCCAGTCTTATGTATGGCCAGTGGGTACGGTTGGTTTTACCGAGAGGAAACAGAGCCGTACTTGTTAGGTGAAGACTTATTTCCACCGTACACCTGTTGTACAAAGAGGTGGTGTGCACTAATTAATACCAGATTTCCCCACTCTTTCCACCCATAGCGTCCCGAATACATCATGTTTAGTTGTGCAGCCTACCTTAACCGCTAACCAACACAGAGAAGATTTTAATAGCCTTACCACTTAAACCCATCTGAGACATTTTGCCGTAGAGTCTTCAGAAGTCTTAATCAAAGACAGCGTCCAAGGCATTGTCCAAGGAATTGGTCCGCCGGTGGTGTTGTAATCCCAATTCCATATCCCTGTGGTCTGGCATTCCTTCTGCCAATCCTTAGGAATTAAGGAACCTTATAGAGTCTAGAATTCCCTTGACTTTTTCCTTCGCCTTGGATGAGTCCGGGGAAGGGCAAACATAGCGGCAGACTTTAACAATCAGCATTATAAACTCGTGAGAAGGGACGAGACGCGAGAAATGGAAGCTTTGGAGACAAGGAGGCATAAAAGGCGCGCCGGGAAAATCATCAACAGGTTCTGGTCACGAGCGGACTCATGTTGGTGACTTCTCCTCGTACATCAGGCCTCCACATCAAACAAAGCTGGGTTATTGGGGCGAAGGAAGACTTGTGCGCAATCGTTTTGCCTTATTTACTACTGCTACTAGATTCGCATGGTTCTAAGTGGGACTCCAAAATATTGATCTAACGAGTTCCACCGTCAAAAGAGTGTTGGCGAAAAACATACGCAGCATTTTCTTGTAATTTGTCCCGTTCCTCTTCGGCCTGAGTCTCTATTGTCGTAAAGAAACTGAAAGAAAGAAAAGCATTTGAGCTGTAGGTAAGCAGCTATGATATAACAAGTCAATATTCATTCCTTGTAGAAGGGGATATTGAACAATTCATGCCATTGTTAGGCTGTAGTTTTACCTTGAAATTTGGGAGTAAAGAAGAGGGTAAGTCAATGAGGTTGTCTAAAAAATCCGAGTTAAGATCTTGAGACATGAGAGAAGCTTGTTGGTAATTGTTGGAGATGGGCAGTCTGGTTCGGATCTGCCGACGCGCGCTCAGCACGTTTCTTGCGCACGTTCAGTCAGATAAAGCCACGGGGAACTCACCAGTAGACTTTACCAGTTGTGTTATTGTCGCGGACATTGCCGCCGTATTTTTTCTCTTTGGTTTTTGTCTTGATGAAGCGATGGGATTGTGTGTTGCCCACACATTTGGCAGGGATGCCAACCCAAGAGGGACGTGTGTGTGTGGTTAACAATCAGGCCGCCATATGTGCTGGAACTTCGATCAAGCGAAACGGGCGGGAGAGAGAGGGGAAAATATCTGCCTTCTACGGCAAGTTTTCGCCTCGTGTTTTGACTGACTTCGGGCCATGTTTACAAAACTCCGTGCTGAGAAAAACCGCCCTACGAGTTAGCCCGCAGAAGGGGGGCTCTGGCGATGACGGATTTGGCGATAGCACATTGTTCGACTGCCCGGGTCCCCTCTTGTGGCGACCCGTTCTTCTGATGGCTGCTCCGCCCATACTCTATATCTACACCTGGTCAGCCTTGAGTAAAAACAAAACAACTTACTCTACGTCCAGATCACTACATCCACACTAATTTGTGCCTGTTTGTTTTTATAACGCCACGTTCATGTTTCAGTTCTACTCTGCCGAGTTGGTTTAGCTAGGGCTCTGTTTTGTTTATCTTATCTTGTATCGGTTTGACGTGTTACATCTCTGCTTCCACAGCTATTAATTAGTTCTTATTGAGGTGCTAGGTAAACACCCCCTGCGGGGCCGTCAACAGCCCAGGTGTGGACATCCTCATTTTAAACACGTACGATTCTTTATGTATGAACAAAACAGACCTACACAATCACTTCAAACAACAGCTACGTAACGTTTACAAAACTTGTGTTGGGAGTAAACCAACCAGGAAGCTTTTGGCGAAGGCTACGTTGCTCCGAACACTTCCGAAAACTCCCGAGCGTTCCCTCGCGCAATGTGACATTTTCGGAGAGGTTATCGTCTTATCTCGTCCCTAATCAGAGTCGGAGATTGTTCTCTCACTATGCGGTCCGCCGAATTACCCCGTTTCCCCGTGCCCCCTTCCTTACCCCTCTGCCATCCTTTCCGGGTGTCTCGCGACTTTTCTCCCCCCACCATTTGGAGAATTGGGACATTTTGGTCCGAGCGGGGTCTTCAAAGGGCACGGCCGCTCCAATTAGACGCGGAGTTCCGTCGGCCATCTTTTGGCGATTATTGGGACGCATAAAGTTTAGACAGAAACTGTGCTGACCCGGGCTTATGTTGTCGTACGTAATCATTCATCGGGGCAAAAGATGACACCCTGTTCTATTGTCTGCGGACAATGTGTTCTTTTCATCTGTAATGAATTGGATTTCGCCCTGCAGTGTTTTTTTTCTTTCACGCTCGAAGGAGCACAAGTCTTTTTGGGAGGGGATGTTACCACTGGTGTAGAAGATAGTAGTTTCTCAGGGGAAAACTCCGTCATCCTTCCGTTCCGTGTCGTACCGCACGTTTGCCGTGACTGTGCCATGTGCAGGGCGGGAAAAGACACATGACGGACAAGGGGACATTCTTGAGATGGGCGGTGTGGTGCACACGCTTGGCGGTTATGTGTGAACGAGGCTCGCTCGCGCAAGTAATAAACAAACTGACTGGAAGTAGAACTTTTCCAGACAACGACACGACGGGTTTTCAGTGACTTTTAGGNNNGGATAACTTAGGAAATACGAGTAAACGATCATTAAGAAACAAGCAGTCTCGGCAGGGGTGCACACCGCCAACATATTTTATGCCAATGTTATCCACGCATGCGCAGACGAGTGGTGTTGTTCTCCATTGGCTGTCGTCCTGGGGAGCTGTCAATCACAGCGACGAGAACCAATCAACGGGCAGAGTAATTACCCCCCGAGTGGGTCCGGGTCCCATGCTGGGCGTCTAACAAGGTGGTGTTTGCATGCAAACGGAGAGCACTTTTCTCTGCCTTCCTGCCTCTGCGTTCATTTGCAAATAGAAGCCGCGGGAGCGTCATGAGTGCGGAGGCATTGCCGGCCCAAATTATGGATCACAGCTTTGTCAAGCACGGCCCGGCACTGCGGTTTGTCGATGTTGGACATCATCAAAATATCAATGGAGTCACAAGTTTCGGATTAGCGCCACATACGCATCATTCCAGTGAGGGAAGTGTGGAGGCCGGCAGCATGAGTCTCGGTCCATTCAGCAGGGACAATTCCCACCACATGGGTGCCCTGAAACTCAGTCCGCCGCATCCCATGAGCGAGATCCCCAGCAGTCAAGCCAACTTCAGCTCGCCGACCAACGGGTACAGCCACGCTCACCACCACGGGCCGGTGTCGGGCTACCCCACGGCCGCAGCGCAAGCCTTCACCGCCAGCAGGGACTTCCTTCTCCGACGCGAGCATCTGGCGGGGACGGTGCCGCTGCCGGGGTCTCTGACGCACGACCACAACACCGCCGGCTCCGGGATGTTCGTGCCAACTTCGGGCAACTTCCACGGCCACGGGCACGCCGACAGCTCCCACCTCATGTTTCCGGGCTTCCACGAGCAGGCAGCCGCCCACCATCCGCAGAACGCCCATCACGTCAACGGGCTCAGCCTGCCCGGCGACGGCTACGGCTTCAACCAAGTGTCGAGTCCGCGTCGGGACCATCTGATGTCCAACCAGCTCAACCATCACATGGCGCCCATGAACATGCCGCCGCACGGTCCTGCAGCCTTCTTCCGCTACATGAGACAACCCATCAAGCAGGAGCTGTCCTGTATGTGGATAGACCCCGACCAGCCCGAGCCCAAGAAACCCTGCAACAAGTCCTTCTCCACCATGCACGAGATCGTCACTCACGTCACGGTGGAGCACGTCGGCGGGCCCGAGTGCACCAACCACGCCTGCTTCTGGAAGGACTGTCCCCGCGACGGCAGGGCCTTCAAGGCCAAGTACAAACTGGTCAACCACATACGGGTCCACACGGGAGAGAAACCCTTCCCTTGTCCCTTCCCAGGCTGTGGCAAGCTCTTCGCAAGGTCCGAAAACCTCAAGATACACAAGAGAACACATACAGGTCTGTACACCAAACTTCGTCTACTAAGTTCTACCTCCATCGCTTATACAACGTCTCTCTCGTCGCTAACCACTGTCTAAACATTCGTAATAGACTGACCTACGAGTGTTTGTATATTTGTTTTCAGTGTTCCTTATCTGCGTCAAGTACTTTGCTTACAAGAGAAAGTATTGGGTGGCAAACAAATCCAGACACAAGAAGTATTGGCCATCTGTTTACCTAGTTTGCCAGTTGGCCGCGCGCCTCGTTGTTTCCCTATTTAGTCAGCCTTACAAAAACGCTCGGTCCCATGTCTGACATTATGTGTATTGTAGGACGGTCAAGATGTGTATGTTGTCTGCAACCCAGACATCCAAGTGTGTGTTTCCCGACATCAAAGAGGAAACAGTTGTGGTCTAACCGTTGTTTCTGGCGCGGGGGTCATTTACCGAATTTCGGCCAACACTCTGAGCGTGTCGCCCGTGTTTTGATTTGCTAGGTAATTGAGGAAACGGGGCTCAACTTTGACCAGTAGTCCCTAGCCGCCGATATCCCCTGATTGCCCCAACAAACGGTCGCACATGAGAAATTTCACAAGTTTTATCGCCATATTTTGATGCCCTCTGACACTTTTATACTTCCGCTTGTCTGGTAGCGCCTCTTTGCACCTTGCCGAGCTCGGAGCGTGGCAACCAAAATTTGGTCGGGAACCCCGCAGCTTTTTTGAGCGCTTTCCAAACTCGCACAAGTGTGCTTGAAACGTCCTTATTCTACAATACACTTTGTAACTGTGTTATGTTTGAATATTATGAGCGTTACAATGACCTTTTGTATCTATTTGAATGAGACAATCAGAAACGTCGTTGCTCCACCCGAAATTCTGGTTTGCGGGCGCGAAGCGGTTTGTCTCAGTAACAAATGACCGAAATCATCAAGCGATCAACGCTTCCCCGTTGTCTTATTGATTTTTCATGGTGGCATATTTATCTTGTTGTTTCCTCCAGGTGAAAAACCGTTTAAGTGCGAGTTCGAGGGATGCGACCGGCGGTTCGCGAACAGCAGCGATCGCAAGAAGCACTCACACGTCCACACCTCGGACAAGCCCTACAACTGCAAGGTCCGGGGCTGCGACAAGAGTTACACGCACCCCAGCTCGCTACGGAAACACATGAAAGTACACGGGAAAACTTCTCCAACGCCAGACGACGAGAGCTTCGGGAGCCCGTCCTCCACGAGCTCGGAGAATCACCGGGACTTGCCGCGGATCTCCCAGCACCCCCTCCCGCCGTCAGCCACCATCGCCCCGACCCCGACACACGCCGCCAACCTCAGCGAGTGGTACGTGTGTCAGTCTGCGGGAGGGATGCCCACTCCACCTTCCAACGAACACTCGCCGATCTCTTCGTGCGTAAGTCCTGTCCATTTAACCACTACCCCGGTAGCCAGCGGTATTGGCCACTTCTGACTAGGCCAGAGACTCTGATATTTCTCAGACAAGACTGGACAGAAAAACTTGACAAGTTCGTCCTGCTGAAAATCATACTTTGCCATGTGCCGTCTGTTATGATTTTTATGGTCGAAACAATCCCTGCGAAATTCTGGCTACAGCCAGTCCAACGTGCCACATTAAAGATGTTAAAATTAAAAGCAATATTTTGTACAAAGGATGTATACTAGAAAGATATTGTTTTCGGAGTAGGTGCTCTGTTTTATTATTTTTGGTCGACATACCTCGCTTCTGATTCTCAGTTTTGGTTCGCTTGTGTAGCAGAATGCCCTGATTTGTCTGGTGCGAATCGTTCACTAAAAGTGTGAGGTTTTAGACTTGTTGATAAGAACAGTGAAAACGTGTCTTTCCCACGTCTGTATCGCCACAACTCTGTGAGAGAATAATCGTCATATTTCTGAAGAAAAAAGCATTCCAATTTCGAGCTACATAGTATAGATAGTCTAGCACACCACCCTTTGCCCTGCACTTGGGCTAAAGTAGTCGCCGAGTCAGTAGATAAAACCTCACGAGAGATATCATGATATTTATTGTAAAATATTGACTTTTAACTCTATTTTTTACGTCGCGACATGTGTAAAAATTCAATATATATTGTTCATAGTCCACCTGAGTTTTTGTACATCAGTACAATACGCAATGTAGACCAGTGAATGACAATAGAAGTTCTATTAGATTATGGATGGTAGATATGAGATTTCTCAGACCACGAATTAGTTCCAGAGCTGAAATCACAGGAAACTGAAAGTTTTCGAAGCCCAACTTTCTAGACCGTCGTCAACTTGTAAATAAGAACGTAAAGCTGTTGTCGAAGTTGTTATCTGTTGCCTAACCCTTTTGATAATTTTATGTTTTGTTTATTTATTTATTAAGTGCCATTCCCATTCTAATGATCGTGTTGAGAGAAAGACGTGC
Organism: Asymmetron lucayanum; assembly: GCA_001663935.1. Classification (NCBI taxonomy): domain Eukaryota; kingdom Metazoa; phylum Chordata; class Leptocardii; order Amphioxiformes; family Branchiostomatidae; genus Asymmetron; species Asymmetron lucayanum. The sequence continues at coordinate 4,736 of LZCU01143694.1, read as the reverse complement.
TCATTTGAATTTTTGTACTAGTTGAGTTTTCCCGTCTTGCCTGTATTTGTCGTTCTTACACAAAATTGTTTTTATGTTTCAATCGCACACGTGCAGGCAAAAATTAAAGTTGTGTAAAATTTGGAACGAAAATGGCTCCTTTGCTCTTTCTCTTGTGTTTTGTGTAAAGCTATACAATATTCATAATGTCGCGACTGGCGGCGTAATTAAGTGTCATGGCGCTGGAAACGTCCTTAATCTGTCTAGCCTTAAATCTGGGATTCTGAGTTCTTAAGAGAGATTTACCTGGACCAGGTATCACGTTAGAGCTCATCCAGTGATACACAAGTGTCACCTTTATTGGGTTATCAATTCTACGGGTGCAAAGTGTCATGGGGACCATAATCCAATCGTAAAGGTAACCCAATAATGGTCTACCTTTCACAGCCAGACATTTTCTTTCAAACCACAATCACAAATTGCGTCAAGAAAATGTGCTGAAGTTGAAATCACATAAAATCTATTAACTGGCAAAACTATGATGACACATATGGCATATTTCGTGGTGGTTTTCTGCGTTGAATGAATGTTAAGTTATTGAGAAATGGTTATTGGAAGAGAGAGAATTGGACGTACGTTTTTAGACAAAACATTGCAGTGAGTGTTGAGGTCAGCTGAGTGCTCAGACGATAGGTCATAAGGTTTTCCCCCGTACTGAGTTCCACCATTTCTGGCTTCTATCTACCGCTGTTCATTTCAACAACAAACTCACAACATTCAGAGTACGTTAAAATGAACTGATGAAAAGTGGCGGAAGTTTTCGTTATACAAATATAAAACGTTAAAAACGTTATCTATTTTCTAACGTTGAAAGAATATAGACCATAGCTTATAGTCATAACATTTACAATGTCCATTCATATACAGATTAATACGCTGTATGAAGTTTTAAATTACTAGTAACATGTAGAGAAATAATATTACGAATTCCTCACATGAACTTATTAGTTATTTGATAAATTTCGAAAAGGAATGACCAAAAGGATTTAGAGATTGGTGGTAGGTTTTAATGGGCTGTAATAATGTTTGTGATTTTGGCGGCAACACCACATGCATGGTAGTAACAGGGATCTCAGACTGGGAAAACTTGATACAAATTGTTCATTAGTCTTGGTTTGTACTCATAACCCGTAGAGACTCCTACAAGGATTGTCCTCAAGAAATTGAAATCGCACGACGCGCATTCGTTGGTCGGAGATTCGGTGAAATCCTTGGCGAGACAACCCTGTCAATATTTTAATTCTCTCTGACTGGAAACAGACGAAGCTTCTATCCGAAACTTTTACCTTTTTGCCGTAGTGCCAGCTAAGATCAAATCGTTTGAATATCCAACTCAAAATTAGTTTTTGTTGCTTTCTTGTAATGAATTATAGGTATAAGTCAAATCTGGGAGAAAAGTAGGCAAAGCTATTACTCTAGTAAGTAAACCTTTGTGAATTTGTGCTGCTTGTAAGTTGCTAGAGGAACGAATTGGTGTCTGCAAACCGCACAATTTGTGCAGACCTGACTTTTTGCCACACAATCCCCGACCTGAGGCCTGGCCTGCGTAGTGCTACTGTACTTACTCTGTGATCAAGATTGGCAACCGAAGCCGTCAAGGCTACTCTGAGGTCACTCGGCGTATTCAGACCTCCAAGTGATTTTAGAATTCAGCCCGAGACTAGGCGAGAGGGAAGGTTTAGAGGAGGGGTAGTTAAGAATCTGTGTAAAAAGATTAGATAGTGGAACAAAGGTGTTATCTACTGTCCGAGAGACCAGGGTGCCCAACCCCTGCGAGCTCCCGCGTGCGTGTGCATGCTGCGACCGACGAAAAGAGGTTGGAGCCCCGAGAGAGAGGGAGAAAGGCTCCCCTGGTCTGAGTATTTACTTATCCCCTGGTCGTCTTTTCTTAGCAAGACAGCGGGTTTTTGGCTTGAGTTGGTTTTTGGTAGCTCGGAATAGGGCAGGTCCGTCGGGGCTACGTACCGTTCTATCCCCCCGATGGACATCTGTGGCCGCCAACCATAAAACTCGATACAGATCGGGATTGATTCGGGTGAAACAATTAGCCGGCTAGCCTAGGGAACGATCGTGTCGAGATAGCCGCCCGAAAATCGCTTCGGAATTGGTCGTCAATTGCCGGGCACTTGACAAGTTGTGTGCAAGGCGTCACACAAACACTGGGAAGAGTAAACACTGCAAGTGTGGACACACCAATAGAACCGCTGATTCACACGCGCCCGAGACTTGTTGAAAAGTGTTTGCCAGTTTATTTTACCCTTGTAATTGCTGGATAAATAAAGTGTCCACCAGTCAGATCGGCCGTTTAATCTCTCCACACAAAAAGTCCAGAACAGACTCGCAACTGTTGCCTCCGTAGATGGAACACTTGGCGATATCGTGGCTTTAGGAACGACATTTTTCACACATGAATTGCCAGTGTTGCAGAGAGAATTGGAAGGAATTCTTGGGCCGTTTCAGAACAGCAAAAAGTTGCTTGTGTGTCATTCTTTCCTCTTGAGAACACAGGCCCTAGCAGCCGCCTTGAGCCGGGGATATGCGTGCTATTGTGTCCATACTTTCTAAGGGCTTCTTTGTTCGACGGCAAGGATTATTCCAGAGAAAGAATGGCACGGGGCTTGCAAGCCTTGCCATGAACAGAAGATTTATTCAATAAGGCATTCAAGTCCGCTTCACAAAACACATAATGTCTGTGTATTAACTTTGCGCTGGAAAAGGGGCCCAAAGAAAAGTGTGGAGTATGTTTGTCTTGCCGTACAAAGTGAGGAAAAGTGAAGTGTTGCCATGTTAGTGGAAAACTGGGGTTGTAAGAATAACTGTCAGCTACATATGGACTCCACATGCTGGAGCGGTCTGTTCGCGCGCGGGAAATTCTGTCGCTGTTCCCGTCGTCTGATTCTGTCAGCCCTTCTGATATGGTGGTTCTGTTTCGCCGTGAGTACACACAAACGCGTGCGGGCTACACCGATACTTGTCTGAGCTGAACGGCCTTGTCGGAACCCAAACATCCCCGTGCTGTGCGTCCTGTATCGGGGCTACAGGACAGGAAAAACGGCCCAACGGGCTGCGCACCGCAGAAAGACTAGCAGCCGGCGGGGTCAGACGTGTGGACTCATTACACCCGACCCTCCGTGTACCTTCAGCCCTCAATGAGCGGTATGGAGATAACGACTGGAAAGTGTCTTCCGTATCATGTAAGAGCGTCGTGGCGATAAAAACGAGCCATTGTTTGGTGTAAAATGAATTAGTGGGAAGATCCTACTGATACAGCCCGCCGGCCCAAGTGGGATACATATTGATGTATCGTCTCATTACCTAGTCATTTAGTAGAATCATTTAGCGTGCATTTCTCGCGTTATTAGCTCCCGTGAATAACTGGGGCTGCGCGTTTCGTTTTTCAGTATTTGCATTCTTCGCCGTCAGCGAACGGCCCCGCGAGTGATTCTCGCCACCTAATACTGCAAAAACATCTGCCGGGGTATGCGTTGACACGGGCCGCGATAAAACAAGCCGCTACTCGGGCAAGGCTCTGACGAACCGGCCAGGGAACGTGCAATGACGAGACTAGAGAAATAGCGTCCGTCTACATAGTGATGTCACCAAGAGAACTTCACAAGACGGGATAAAACTCGACAAACGAGTACTAATTTTCTAGTTATCCTCTAGAGGTACAATTTAGACCATACAAAGAAAAAAGGAGGCAGATTATTCCATACGGGATATAGGGGTGCGATTGACCCCCTCGCTCTTGAAATAGGTTCTAAAGTGAGTTGGGGGTCTAGTAGGGCCATAGGTAGCTTCATGGTTTGAGGTGAAGTAATTAAGAAACGGGGCAATTTTCCCTGTTGGGGGATAAGATAGAGGACAGATAAGACCAGGTTCCGTGGTGTTCTCGCACACTCCGCCCAGAGGGAGTCGGGTAATGTGGCCGGCAGGGTCCCGGGTAGTTTGCGGGTCAGACTCAAGCCGTGGCGGGTAAAAGGTTGCGGGTGTACTTGCTGAGGGGGACAAACTCTTTAACAAGTGTCACACCACGACAACATGTCGTCCCCGCCGGGTGGCCATAGCTCCTGTCGCGGACACTACTCCGATCCCTAAGGACACTGTACCGCCGTGATCAGGCCTGTACGGGCGGGGGTACGGGCCACCTGGCCCCCGAACCGAGCAGTGTCGGTATTGCGGTGAAACATCAAAGGAAAACAGCTGCCAATAGAAAATTTATTGTCATTATTTCCAGACGATTGACTCCGATGCTTAGAGGCATGCAAGAAATGTCACTCCTGAGCGTTGGTAGACTTCCATCAAAATTTCCCCCGTTTTTACGATTTTGTCCACGTTTGTGTCCAATGTTGTGCGCTAACACACCTGGGTACGTCCACAGCGACGTTCGCCGCCGTACCACCAGTATTTGATCGCCTAATTCAACTGTATTCGCCCCAGTGCACATTTCAATTAGCCTACCGGGGAACACGTCAAAAATGTGTTGCTGTGCGGACCCAGAGGCCACGAGCGTTATGTAGCAACAAGTCAGCTGCAGGGCTCTCCTGGAGTATCTGTGAGAGAAGCTGGGATGGGGTGCGTCGCCCGTTCCGTGCTGTTGGGTACGCCGAGTCCCCGAAATATTAGCACGCTCCACGACTCGTAAAGACGTGGTTTTGTCATCAGTCGGCGCGCGAGGCCCCGATAATGTTTTCAAT
>LZCU01143265.1:0-11644 GCA_001663935.1 Asymmetron lucayanum | reverse complement strand
CCATTACGAGTGGGCGGTGGGGACGGAGCCGAGGCGGGACGATGTGCAGCCCTTCACGGCAGCAGGGATTGTTCTGTCGGACCATACGGACAACCCTGGCGGAGGTGTGCCTTTTATTTACTGCTGCAATTGTATTTTCGGACTCTAACTGACAATTTTATGTCACAAGAAAGTTACGCACTCGTCTGGTACCTGTACTCTGTACACTGTTCTACTGTCAGGAATATGGAGGCTTCTCACCACCTTAGATATCCTAAGTGCTACCAACCTGAGGGAATTCCTCAGATATCTTAAGTGCTACCAACCTGAGGGAATTATTTTCGGATGTTGTACTTTAAGTTTATCTGTAAAATACTTAATGGGCCTGAGATTACAATATCACGGCCAAAACCTGGATTTGTATTACATTTACTTACCGAAGGAAATATTGTATCGTCAGCATAAACTGGTGTCTAGGACTTACAGTGAATACGAGAGAGCCCGTCTGTCTGTGAATTTTACAGGTCTGAGTAGCCATGGTCAGGCTCAGTCCCTCCTCCCCCTTACCCCCGGTGTGCAGTACTACGCCACAGTCCGAGCCATCACGGGTGCAGGGACCGTACTGGACTTCTCTACAGACGGGTTCACAGTGGACATCACCCCGCCTGTCATACAGATAGACAGTCTGGGAGTCCAAATTGGCAACAACTCTCTAACACTGGACTGGAAGCGTTCACACCATCAGAAGTCGGCTGATTCTGTCACAGCAATATGGTAAAGGAAAACACCTAAATTGTTGATTTTAAACCATTTCACATCTTTTCCGTACACATGACCATATACTTAAAGACCTATTTTAGAATTATCAGATGATTCGGATCTTTCGTAGATGAGATCAGACCATTGCTTTTCTCTTCTACATGCAGGCACATCATCGAATCGAAAGATGCGGTGGCCTACTCGGCGTTCTGCTACGGAAGTTTCCCCGGTGCATGCGACATTTACCCCGTCACCAACACAACAGACATGTGGGTGCCTAACTCTCTAGTCCAACCGATGGGAGATGGAATGCCAAATATCCTCACGGTCTCAGCAATGAATGTGGTAGGTCATTTTTATGCAAGCTGGAGGTCGAATGATACCGAAAACATTATACTCGAATTCGAAAGCCGATTCATGTGTGATTATGATTTTAGTATTTTACATCGCAATTCAAACACAAAAAGGGCTTACCAGCACTGTCGTCTTTGATACGCCGTAATGGTCGATACTATTGTCACATGATCTAACGGTAGTGTGACGTCAGCGATGGATAAAAGGTGATCGGAAGTTTTAAGATGTACAAGTGTTTGGCGAAGCAAAACTCAATAACATTTTAGTGATATTTCTACTGCTTATAAAAAATACCAGAAAATAAACAGGATACACTGCATAGCATGGAACGTGACAGTCTAGCCCTCTAGCCAAAGATGAAAAAAAGACAAATTTAAATGCTAAATGCCCAATTTGACTGTTTCCCCTTTTTCTGATAGGTTGGCCTGTGGGGCCAGGCAATTTCCGGCAGCCTAACTGTTGACGAGACTCCTCCCGTGGCCGGTGAAGTCTTCTGCCCACAGTTCGTCCAACACGCCGGGGAGCTGTCCTGTCGCTGGCACGGGTTCTACGACACAGAGAGCTACATCCAGTACTACATGTTCGGTGTGGGGATAGCCGAGGGAGATGACTCCATCTTTAACTTTACACGGATCGCAAGCCATCAAACGCAATACAATCCTGGTGGTGCGTAACCATACATTGTTATTTTTTCCCTTGAAGCCTATATGTCGTGTCTACCCACAGCCGTTGCTACTGTGAATAATACCAATGTCCTTCTAAACAAATTTATCAACATTAAGCTCTATATCAGAAACATTTGATCAAATTTATCGGGTAGTCACTAGTGACTGGTTTACAGGAGAGGTCGATAGAATACATGTACATAAAACTGTGATGTGGAACGGAATATGGCAAGAGAAGTTGTAATACTACTAGATATAAGCAGGGCTATAATGAACAGTCATTTTTCTCTCAACTAATCATCCATGGTTGTCCTTACCTTCTAAGGCTTAGTTCTGACACACGAAGAAACCTACTACGTCACTGTTATCGCCTATAACGCCGTGGAGGACTCCAGTGCCGCCTATTCTTCACCGATCGTGGTTGACGTCACCCCACCACTACCTGGCAAGGTTGTAGAACTGAGCCGGACTGAAGAGGTCAACGTGACGAGCAGAACTGATAAAAGAGTGGTGATCTGCACATCTGAACAAGGTTTGCCCCTTGACTGAGAGGGAAATACTATTACCTGGATTACATGAAAACTATGCAATAGGACGGCCTGTTGTGATAATTTTGAGATCAGCACACCGAGTTGTCACTAAATGAAGCTTTCTCCCTCGGTTAAAATGTACATGGCGTCCAAACATATGTTATCAATATAAAGTCATGGCGTGCTAGGATTAAGAGGAACAAAGGATCAGACCTTTGCTTATGCACATCGGTACTGGGCAGCATAAATTGAGGCAACGTTTGGAATGTGTTACATACTTTAAAGTTTACACAATGTTACCTTGCACAGACTGTGATGCTATAGATGCGAAGTGTCAGAAGTCTCTCACTCAAGTGGCGGTTGCCTGGGAGCCCTTCCGAGACCCAGAAAGTTATATCACACGGTAGGACGTCCTCAACACTTAGCATTTGTTAAATGTAGCTAACGTTATGAATGATATTTATGTGCTAGATATACTAGTACTACGTTACCTTTGCCAGTCTGTAAGACTTTACATTTTTAAAAGGTTTTACAATACTAGCACTTTCCTATAACATAGCGTTGTGATTTTTTGGTCAGTCTGGCATGTACACGAAGTCGTGAATTTTTTTGTCCTACTCTGTCCCTAAAGGTACGAAGTGGCGCTAGGGACGAGCCCCGGTGGCGGACAGCTGCAGGACTTCACAAAAGTATCCACAGAACAGAACTTCATCGTCATATCCGGTCTGGACCTGGCAGCAGTCCGAGAAGTATTCGTCACAGTGCGGGGAACAAACGCTGCAGGTAGGATGCGGAACGAATGCCTATACAATGTAATATGAAGTACTCTTTATGTCCTCTCCATTTTCACACTAAGCTGATACAAATTACAGGCACTTTTAAAGTTACTTTAAAGTAACATATTGTCACTTATATCATCATGTAAGGTCTGTCCACCGTATCCACATCAAACGGTGTTTACATCAGCCGTGTGAGTGCAGGATTGCCGCCTCTTGGGAACACCGCTGTCTTGGATGGAGACGATCTTACCACGGATCTGTGAGTAATAAGTCCTTTATAACTATAAACAGCCAATGTAGAGTAGAATCCTATTCGTACGCAACCTAAAAAGTTCGTCTCTACTAACTTTGCGGCAGTCGATCTAAAGTATAATCAATTTTCTGCCAAAGTAACAGGAGTTAAGGAAACTTCTTGGTTGCGTCTCGTCAGAAATTCCAAAATAATGAAACTATTTGCGTATCAACAATCATTTTAAAAAATTATCACTTTATCAAACGCTATATAATAACGGAAGAGATTGCTAATTCATGACTTCATTCCTTCAAAACAAGAGTTTGGGCTTCAAGTCTAATCGTATTTATTGGTGACATATTTTTTTTCAGGGATTACCAAAACCACAACGAGGAGATTTCTGCCCACTGGGACTTCAGCGGAGACCCCTGTCCGATCTCCAAGTACCAGTGGAGCATCCTAAAGGCCGATGGTACAGTTGTACAGCCCTTCACTGACGTTCCTCCGGGTAGGACTGCTAACTTCCTACGTTTCAAACCATAGAATCAATACATGTTAATGAGGTATACATTTATATTCACTCCGTCAAGCTCTTATGCTTCATTAAGGATATATATATTACAGATTTACACTTAGTAGTTCATGCATTTTCATTTCAAGGCCAAACGTATGGTAGCAACGATGAACTGGAGATGCCTGACGGAGAGATGTTCTTCGTTGCTGTTAGAGGTACTAACGAGATGGACTTCACGTTAACAGTCAGGTCGGACGGCATCACCGTCATGTTGGAACCCCTGATACCTGGAGAGGTAGGTGTTACAAGCTGTGATAAAAAGTACAAATTTTAGCATGGTCACCATACTTGATTGGCTGCATACGGGCCCGGCCATTTGTTACTGCTCCCTGCTGGCAACTGCCCTGCTTTACAGACTAGTCGTAAATCATTGGTTCTGGTCCCAGGAAGTACTCCTAACTCCTCATAACATACAAAACCGTTGGACGGCTATGACGAAAGACTCGAGGCAATTTGTTTAATGCAGGTTCGTGACGGAGGCATCATCGGATACGACCTGAACTTCCAGCCTTCAGTCACTACCCTGTCTGCGAACTGGGATAGGTTCGGCGAGAATCGGGACAATGTCGTAGGAAGTCAGAAAGGTATGTCATCCTGTTTTATAGATATTCTCATTTTCATTCAGTTTTCAATGAGAATTGAATGTCTAAAAGAAATATAAGATAAATGCAGATATGACCAATAAGTTACTGAGTACATTTGATACATTCGTTACGTTTCGCAGGAACATATCTTTTTAGATGTATCGTATATCCTGTGTCTATTTGGAATCATTAGCATGCTGGATTTACAAAAAGAGCTATCCTGATGTATCTGAGTAACATGGAAATCTAAGTAACATAACCGTTACAAATTGAATGATTTTTTGCTGGCTTAAACGGTGAATGAACGAAGAGACGAAAGACAATAGCAGTCATTAATAGTAAATTACTTACCAGTCTACTGTTCCTGGATACCAATAAACGACTGTACATTGTGACTTATTAAAGAAGGTAAATCTCGTGTCCTCCAAAGCTCAACTTGACGAAGACAAGGAGCAGACGATAGAGTTTTATGAAGTCGCACTGGGGACGGACCGCCGCTTCCCCAGCACCAGGAACAACGTACATCATTTCGTCAACGTTGGGTTGAACAGGACGCACACGTTTAACGATCTACAGGTATTTCAGTGTAGTCTAAATCTTGACACTTCTCGTTGAATAATTAACTTTCCTATCTGCCTGGCCTTGTATGACTTGTGATTCATTTGTTTATCTGTTTATTTGCATTTGGAGACATTCGTTTACTCCAAAACAAATAAGATTGTGCCTACGCGTTTAATCTTTTCTCTGTGCACAGCTTATTCCTCGGTCAGCAACGTACTACGTCACTGTCAAGGCTCACAGCGTATCAACGTCCGTAGCGGAAATGACGTCAAACGGCATCCGTGTGGGGTATGGAGGGCAGGTGTTATCAGTTGGACATGTCGACGTCAACAGGTTAGAAGTTTGTTAGTAAGCTTTGCACCACATGTGGAATATATACTAATAATTAGATATGTGGTCTGCATATAAAAGTATTGTAGTCTTTAACCCTATGTGAGGCAACGAATACATAAATACTGAGTGTTGTCTAACTAACCCTGTCCTTTCCGTGATTAGTTTTATCAGACTGGTAAGTGAGTTGACATTTGTCGAAAACATTCTAAACATTCCCTACAAGTCAACGTTTCGTCAGCCTATCAGCCAGCTTCATTAGGTCTGAATGGCAAGTTCTACAGTTGGCCACATGTTGAACTGTAAACTCACGTGTGGTGCTGTCCTTGTTCCTGGATTTTACCTCACCATTATAATCGAGTTGCCCATGACACATTAGCACTGTAAAGGATATTCTGAGGCTTGTATCTGCCTGCAGGTTCATCCCGTCTACTGCAGAAGTGTCGTTTTCCTGGGAAGGGTTTGCTTTTGCCCTTCCCGTTCTGTACAGCCATTGGGGAATCGGTACCATGGATAAGAATTTGACACAGCTCGAATGCAGGAAACTGGTAAGTTCAAGATTGTGTCCTCTCAGGCTGTTAAAACGCTGATGATGTGTTCAAATTAGACGTTCAAGTTAAGTTTTCATTAGGTGCTCAAATGTTATTATAAGATATCTTCTCGACGTTTCATGGCCAACTTAATAAAAAGTACCTTATCAAGGCCACCTATCCCATTACATAATATATCAACACAACCTAACTACGTAATCTGCAATATTACATTCTATACACTTCAGCAAATCTGTGAGACTGATGAGACTGAAGAATGCGACAGGCTGATGGCCAAGTTCAATGTCCATCCTCTAAGAAACGCGGGAAAGGACACGGCAGTCGAAGTTGGGGACCTCGAGCTTCATCACAACAAAACATACACGGTGGCTGTCATAGTAACCGACCAGTCAGCTGAATGTTCGGTGACGTCATCACTCGTGACTGTTGACGTCACTCCACCTAATGAAGGACGAGTCTGGGTTGGGCCTTCCAAAGACGAGGTAAACTATATCTGTTATTTTGTAGAAGAAGTTAGTTACACGAAGAACGTTTACCGTTACGAACACCCAGAGCCTTATATTGGGGCCTTACTAGTGACAATATAAGGGTCGGGTATTTTGTATTAAGGATAACTTGCTAGACAATGCGCAGTTACACAGCAGCACAATATTTGCCATTTATTTTCTATTGCTTCATTTATTGCAGCCCGTCTCCTATTCGAAAAGGACCGATGAACTACAGATTTTCTGGGCGGACTTCTCTGACCCGGAGAGCGACATGGATCACTACGAGGTCGTCCTGTTCACTGGGGCGGCATGCACTGAAGACTCTGATGAAAAGTTCCCAGTTACCGACTCTGTACAAGTTCCATCCAACTATACCGAATATACAGTAACAGATATCACGATTGAGGTAAGCACTGCAGACTTATTTCATATTCTCATCTCGTCGACGAAGACGTTTGGTATCAATTACAGTATCAATATCTTTGATGGCTTTTTAAGCCAGTGACCTCGAACTCGCTCGGAATGTCTTCAAGACTGTGTCTCTTTACAGGTTCTTGTCATTCATGCGTAGATTAGTACACAGACTGCTCCTGTACATATCAGTTAGTATCATCTTCTAGTTGTTTGACGGAAGCCTTTTCGGATCCCCTGTCCACGGATTTGTTCCCACAGACCTAATTGTAAATCTGCTGGTTTCCAGCCCGGCATGCCGTATTTCGTGAGGCTACGTGCCTTTAACAGAGCTGGTCTTTCCGTCTTGACGGAGTCCCCACCCATCCTGCTGGATCTGGAGGATCCTGTTTCTGGGGTAGTGAAAGATGGGCGGGACTTCACAACTGACGTCACGCACCAAAGTTCAACAACTACAATGGAAGGTAAGAACAGGGCAGCAGGTTTACTAAATAGTACAGAGACCTCTTCGACTTACCGTGACCATTCATTATCCTTGGTGGTTATTTATCTACCTTTTATTGTGAATAAACTTTACCACTGAATTTTTTTCATGTACAATATTTTATGTATTATCTCGTTGCCAGATCTTCCAACAGCAATGCAATCGGACTATAATGTTATTTTCATACTTTCGACCCTTCATGCAGTGCAATCCTAGTGAATCAACTAAATAGCCTTGGTCATTCTCCCAAGAATTGAGCATACAAGGGGCAGTTTACCGTTCGTTTGCTTCCGTTGTTTCCAATATCCCTTTAATGTTAACAAAACCTTTATTCAACCTCGCTCATAAACTGTTCTCCGCCACAACGCCAGCAACATTTATCTACCTGCCTACCCACGATGGTGATCGGTGTCCCTCTCGTCAGTACTTGATGGAAAATGAGGAACCTGGCTGGAGTCCTGTGTCCTCAACGTCACTGTATGGCCTCAAATGTGACCACAGGATACAGTTTTCTCGGGACCAGGTATGTGTAACCATCTGTCGTTTGAAGTTATAGCAACTGTTTTACTTTGAATGTAGAAGGATATTAGCTATAACAGAAGATTTTTTCTGTATGCTATAAGAGGCGCGAAGAAACAGAAACCTTATTTTGTAGTTGTGGTATCTAGTGTTGTGTTTTGTTTTTAGTTTATGTTTGTATTGTTGATTATTGCTGCTATATCTGTTGATCTGTGCTTAGTCCACATGTACTTAGTTTTTCTGGCACGACGTTTCCATATCGCTCACGCCGGCAATATTGTTTTTGATGAAAGTTTTGATTTATTCTTTGTCTAGTATCAGTCGCTCATTTTGTAATTCTTGTTGGCCTTCATCATCAACCATAGCTGCATTTTGGTGAAGACGGACTGTCCATCACCATGAGGAGGGACGCCCAACAGACGAGGATGTACTCAGGCGCCTACTCCACCCTTGCAGACATGCAGGGAGGCGGCTCCTACACGTTCGACATGATCGCTGCCAGTGGGGACATCAAGGCCGTCACCAGTGTCGTGTTCTGGGACGGCCCGGCAGGCGTGGTGGGAGACTTGGATGTGTCTGTTGAGAGGTGGGCTCAGGAGGAAGCTGCAACGGAGTCTCCGGATTGTACCTGTTGTCTTGGAAACAACACTACATCCCGTACAAACGCAGCCACAGGTTAGTACATGTGCCCACCGAGGAAACTTAAAATCAAGTTCTTTTAGACAAGTCAAGTTTTAAAGTTTTTTGCGTACATACTTTCAGATAGTGCAGCCATCCTAATTGATATATTTCGTCGAATTCTGATAGCGTTAAGAGAAGGATTTACGTTGTGGCCAACGCAAATATTTCGAACCTGCCCGATATTTTCCCCTACACCTTTATCAAACAATGGATTGATCCACTATATCCGACACATGCACAGGGCGTCTTGAACACGTGACTCCATTAGTTGGTCAGAAGTGCCAGATTGAACCCCAGATGGGCTGTTGGGCTGTAGTGTATGTCGCTCAATTCAATAAACTCGCAAAGAAGTCCAATTTTACTTCCCATGAAGTTAATCATTTGCAGAATTTAGTCTAGCAAATTACACACAAATGACCTTTCGTGCTACTAAAAAACGTTGTTGAAAATCTACTTAACATATAGGTCCTGATGAGAATGACTCATGTCTGTGCAACTGTACCCAATATCTCAACGGAGGGAGCACAGCTACTCCACTGCTGAACACAACATCGACACCACCCGTGATTACTGAAGACTCCGACATGGATATTGAGGATGATGAACCATCCAGTGAGTACGCTGAGGGAAAAGAATCCTACAACGGATGTGGAATTCAAGTTCATCCTGGTGAGAAAAACAAGACTATTTGTCAATTTGTCTTCAAGGGTAGTTGTAACTGTTGAAAGAGTGACTTTCACACGTTCTTGTCTCGTAACCCACACGCCAAGCAAAAGATGTCAAATTGCGTATCATACACGTACGCTATATTCCATACACTTTCGTATTCTACAGGTATCGCCGCTGGAGGAGTTAAAGGTCATTACGCCGTGCTGTGGTGCCGCTTTGCTAACGACACAGTTGCACCTCAACAAGAGATAATCGCGTTGGACTTCGACCCAACGGACGGATGGCACAAATACGAGCTGAAGATTACAATCGGGAGGACATTCGCCGTTGGGGTGAGCTCAGTTATTTTCACACTCTTGTGTAGCACTACCAATTCTTTGTCTTAAAGGTGTAGTCGGTACCGCTTCATATTGCATCTATTCTATGGAATGTTCAGTACTTTTTGAAATGTAATACTTATATGATATAAGCGTTTCTTCAACACAACCAACATGTTTCATACCTGCTTACGTTTCGATGCCTAACAGGCACCTTCCTCAGCTCGAAACGTAAGCAGGTAGGAAACATTTTGGTTGTGTTGAAGAAACTCTTATATCCTAGTTTTACCAACCTGATGAAACTATTTTCGGATGTAATACTTACCGCTATGTATTACATTTGTGTTTGACAACTGGAAAATTAACTTGAATGCTTTGTCTCTGCCCTTGTTAATGTTTTGCTGAACACAAAAGCTTCGCATGCGCCTTTCATCTTGTAAGCTGCAAGACTGTCGTATGAACACGATTAAACACTTCGAAGATATTTATCTTCTTTACCTGACCGTACAATTTCACATTTCCAGGAGGACTGGAGTTTGGAGCTCATCACAGATGGCAGAGCTCAGGCAATTATGAACGGCATCCCGGTGTTCAGTGAACAGGCCCAGCTCACCATGGCTGTCTGGAACCGGGATGACTTCGTGCCTGAAATACAGGACATCTTCAACACACCAGATGCTTCTGCGTTCTTCAGAGATTTAAGGTGAGTGAACTGGACGGTTGTGACAAAAGAGGAGTACGCCAACGTCTTACTAAAAGATATTCAATAGACGTAGATTTGTAATTCATACTTGAATAGTTCTTTAAGTTGCAACCTGTTACTTCTACTAAGGAGACCGGCTACAAGGCTGTCGAATGTTGCAGTATTTTGGTCAGAGACTTTTTGTTTATGTGACTTTAAAACACTTTCATTACTCGTAGAGTGCGTTGTCAAACGTTAATTTAAAAGTGAATGAAATCTTAACGTACATTTGGAATGCTTTTTCTAATTACGGTGTTTTTGTAGGGAACTGTCAGTCAGATTTCTTGTTATATTGTACAGGCTGCCACCAAGCACAAACAATCTATGTCGGTATGGAGACCCATTTCGTCCAGGGGACAATGGTGTGTCAGCCTTCTACGCGGGAGTGGGTACAGACAAGATGAAAGATGACGTCGCGTCTTTCCGTGAAGTTAGTTTGATTTGTAATCAGTTTGTGCGATCGGAAATGCTTCTTAAGTAAATTTATGAATAATCTTACATTCATCGTCTTTGTCCCGTCCTCACAAAGCGACCATGCATATGGGTAGAAAGAAAATGAATTTTCTAGACTTACAGTTACAACTTCTGCTTTATTTGCTATCATTTATGTACTTGTGTTAACTGTGCTTTTCGTTTCTGTAAATATGTTTATGTTAGGTGATAATGCTTATAAATGTAAAATTTCAAATCTAGTGTACGCCGCCACTTCGTCGGTTTCCCTTTCTGTTGTTGTTTGACTATTGAAAAATGTATAGATTTACATCGTCAAGAAACTCTTCATGTTCTTATTCCTCGCCAGATCGCCCGTCCCTGTGTCCCCTGTGTGAAACCATGTGACAAGTACGACTGTGACCGTAACTGTTCCAGCCTGAAGACGACAGCCTTCCACGTCAGGATAGACAACCTGACTCTCAGTCCGAGTGTCAGCTTCAAGCAGCTGGACGGGATGAACCTCACAAATGTCGCTGCCGTCTACTATATCACAGTCAGGGCTGTGTCAGGTATAGGACTTTTTATACTTATAGACTGAACATCAGTATAGGCCAAGAAAGGTTGAACAGTTAAAATGCATGCAGCATACAGAGCTTTGTTTCATTTGGGCACCGTTGTCTTTTGGTATACATGTTATGGAATATTGACAAAAATGTATCATTTTTCTCTGAACTACACTGCGACGAAAACGCAGGACTTAAAACTGCAACAGATTGTATCCCGATGTCGTCATCTTGATTTCTGAGGTCATATCGCCCTTGACTTTAGATTCTGATCAACGGTAGCCTGTTAAATATCATGACTTCTCTGAACTTAGCACCCAGCCATCTTCCCTCAGCCAATCAGGAGCCAGGGTTTCATGGGGTTAAATCCACGTAGCAGGCTCCCAAAGGAAAAGAGGGGTACTAACTGACATATCGATCAAACTATCACAGAGAAACTG
>LZCU01143202.1:0-10774 GCA_001663935.1 Asymmetron lucayanum | reverse complement strand
AGTGAGGGAGGAGTATGAGTGAGTGAGTGAGTGAGTGAGTGTGTGAGTGAGTGAATGAGTGAGTGAGCCAGTGAGTGAATGACTGTCTGCCGTATCAGCTTGTCTCACCTGCCACGGAAAAC
Organism: Asymmetron lucayanum; assembly: GCA_001663935.1. Taxonomy (NCBI): domain Eukaryota; kingdom Metazoa; phylum Chordata; class Leptocardii; order Amphioxiformes; family Branchiostomatidae; genus Asymmetron; species Asymmetron lucayanum. The sequence continues at coordinate 10,652 of LZCU01143202.1, read as the reverse complement.
TGCCTTTTTCAGCTTCTACTCCTCCCACGACACGATTGTTCTGGTCGAACGTTGTGTTGCCACAGCCTTCGCCAACCACGAAATCGGGATCGGCAGGTTCAGCTGGGAGAAGTAGAAAGAGTAGCATAGATTACAAACCAAGTATACAAACAACTTTTTATCTGCAGTGAGTAGTTGGTAACTAGTTAGATAATCCCGTTCTTGTTGCACAACCAGGTTTGTAATATCTATCTACACGCTGATGGGACAAAACACCATTGATCACAGCTTTGAAGATGATGGATGACAGGCAGTACCGAAACAAAGGCTGTGAAGACAAAGAAATTAAGAACTGAATTATCTAAACTTTTCCTCAAGCATGCCGTCTCCCCTGGTGAAATCAAGGTTTGATAGCTGTGTAGTAGTCTCTACCAGAATTCCGAGTGGATGAAAAGTAAGAATTTGGTCATATAGGGGACTTTGGCCAAGTTAGGAGTGAAAGCCTAGTAGGAGTGAAAGCCTGGTAGGAGTGCATTTGCCAACTGGACACACAACCAGAGTCCCTTTGGCAACCTATTTCTAACAGTTTGGCCAAATTCAGCTCTTTTTTCGTCCAGCTGATGCGTCTGCTTGGAGCCTAGCTGTGTAGCTGCTCTGCGTTCTATCCCATGTTGACAACTTACTTGACACGTTAAAGAAGGTGAGGCATCCAGGTAGACAATATTGCTGGAGAGATCAATCTCTACAACTGGGTAAATTGCTAGGGTTATTCCGGACGTTTCTGGAGACATCCACCTCTCTTCATCAGCTTAGAATTAAATGAGCTCACTACGAGCCCATTCAGTTCTAAGCTGATGAAGACAGGCGGATGTCTCCCGAAACGTCCGGAAGAATCACCGTAATTTTTCCAGTTGTAAAGATCGATCCCTCCTTGGAATATTTGACACTTACTGTCGGTGCAGTTCCTCTCATCGGTTCCGTCCCTGCAGTCCGCGTAGCCGTTACACCTTTGTGCTGGGGAAAAGCAGTCACCATTCCCACACGTCTCCTGCTCACACTCCGCCATCACTGAGACAAGAAATGCATTGACAATCACAGTTAAACACAAAGGTGAGCAGACAACACATCTACGACATCGGACGAAAAAGTACGTGTTTCTGTATTGTCTTATGTGTGGGTCACAACACTAGCATATAGGTGCCTGTGACCCACGTGTATCGTATTGTTGCAATTCATAAATCACAATCACAATAAAGGAGTTGTTGATGTGAAGAAGCCATAACATATTCAGAACCAAACTTCTTCTACCATCCAGTAAACGCGCAAGTGAAGGTACATTCGGGACATCTTGTATTACCAGAAGAAATACGACAAGTCTTTTAAGGCGTGTGTACACAACAGGCCCCTTAAGGGGCTATTACAAACGCCGTACGCCCGGCGTACGATGGAAGGTTTTTCAGCTAAATCAGGCCCAAACTAATACTGTCCACAAATCTATACCTGTAAGCTACCATGTAGCTTTGGTATCTACCTCTCTGAAAAGCACAAGACGGATTTTAGGGCTATTTCAGCTGAAAACCCTTCCATCGTACGCCGGGCGTACGTTTGTAACAGCCCTCTTACAGGTACGCACTCACCAGGTGGGCAGGCATCCCTCACGACCACGTCCCTGTTCGCCGCTTCCACGGAGATGTATCTCTTGTCCATGTCCATGCACTTTCCAGCAGACTCGCAGAAGAATTGTTTTTCTGCACATCCTGCAGTGAAGGAAATAAACGTTATATATCAGCATAGACCTCAAATAAAGTGATTTTCTAGACATGGACATGAACAAGAAAAGTAAAAGTTGTGTTCTACACGCTGTTCAAAAGAATTATTTGTAAATTGCAATTCTTCTTTCTACTGTACGTTCTGCAAGAGGCTATCGTACAGGATTTCAAAATGAGGCCTTTCAAATTTAGAAAATACTTTTCCAGTCAAAAGGACCAATGGTTTATGTTAACTAGTAGACACATTCTGCTGTAACAAAAGAAATAAGAAAAGCAATTTCAGGACACTGTGTACAACAGGCTTCCTATAGGCATATACTCACCACGAGGGCAAGAGAATAAATAAGACAAGACAATTTAGGCGACACTGTGTACAACAGGCCTCCTAAAGGCACATACTCACGATTGGGACAGATATCCTTCAGGGTCAAGGTAATGCGGTTAGACTGTTCCAAGGCCATGCCCTTCATGTCCAAGGGCATGCACGTTTTAGAAGACACGCAGTAGAAGAATCCGTATCGACAGCCTGCAGTAACAAAAATATCATATCAGCATAGACCTTACACATACTCCTTACTCATATAGACAAGCAGACTGAGGTGCCTTGGTGACAAACTGTGTTAACAGAAGAAATAAGACAAGCCATTTTAGGCGACACAGCGTACAACACTGGTAAGGCCGCGGTCACATTACCACAACGGGGCCCGGCCGGATAGTTAACGGGTTGTTTTTAGGACTTCATTGTGGCATGACTGATGTTGGCAATGACACTAAGGTTTGATGTGTTATTGCCAACATCAGTCATGCCACATGAAGTCTTAAAAACAACCCGTTAACTACCAATTTAACTACCCGACCGGGCCCCGGTTGTGGTAATGTGACCGCGGCCTAAGGTGAGGTGAGGTGTACAACAGGCCTCCTATAGGCACATACTCACCAGGGGCACAGCTTTCCTTCTCCACGGTCATGTCCCCCAGGACCACGGATATGTACCTCATGTCCACGTCCATGCACTTTGCAGAAGACTCGCAGAAGAATTGTTTCTCTTGACATCCTGCAGTAACAGAAAAAAGTCATGTCAGCATAGACCTCGGAAAAAGTGATTTACTAGATATGTACATGAACAAGTCCTCATCGGCAACGATAGACAACCAAGACAACATGAACAGGAGAAGTAAAAGGTAGGTTCTACATGCTGTTTAAAATAAATATTTGTAAATTGCAATTCTTCTTTCTACTGTAAATTCTGCATCAGACTGTCGTACAGGCTTTCAAAATGAGGCCTTTTAGAAAATAATTTTGCAAAGTCAAATATGACCAGTTGTTTAGAAACACCCTGTAGTAACAGAAGAAATAAAAAAAAGCCATTTTACGCGAGGTCGTGTACAACAGGGGTCCTATAGGGGCCTACTCACGGTGGCAGGCTCCAGTCTTGTCCGAGACCATTGGGATCTGGTTCGAGCTCCTGGCCAAGGCCATGTTGACCTCTTCCACGGCTATGCCGCTCCTGTCCATGGGCATGCACCTTCCTGAAGCCTGGCAGAAGAATTCGTATTCTTTGCATCCTGAAGTGACAGAAAAAATACATACCAACCGTTACCACAAGAGTTACCTTTAATAAAGTGATTTACTAGACATGTACATGCACAAGAGACGTAAAAAGTGTGTTGGTCAAGCAGTTCAAAAGAAGTATTTGTAAATTGCAAGTCTTCTTTCCACTGTGAATGGTATAACAGGTTATCCTGCAGGCTTTCAAAATGAGGCCTTTCAACTTTAGTAAATAAAAGTTAAAATGACCAGTGTTTTACACTAACTGGTAGAAACACCTTGTAGTTAGAGAGTAAATGAGACAAGCCAGTTTAGGAAACACAGGCCTCCTAAAGGCACATACTCACTATGTCGGCAGATATCATTCAGGCTCACGTCCTTACTGTTCTGTTCGAAGGCAATGCCCTTCTTGTCCGAGGGCATGCACGTTTTGGAAGACACGCAGTAGAAGAATCCGCGTCGACATCCTGGAGGGACAAAAAAAAGTCATATCAGCAAAGAGTAAAGTCATTTTTCCCTACGCCAGCTCGACGACTTTGCCGAGTACAGAAAGGTATCAGCAATCAAATGTAAAACACAAACGTCAACAGGAGCAACACATTTGCAACATGGGATTGAATAAAGCCAATAGGATTATCAATTTCATGCCCCCCCCCTCCCATTTGCTAGGGTGAAGGAACCATAACATAGGCGGTACATAGGTGGCATGGTGGTCTTGCGTTTAGGGCGTATGGCTCATTACAGGAATTTACTGGGTTCGAATTCATGACAGGTGACTTGGTTGTGCCCTTGGTCAAGGCACTTTACACCTAAGTCCTCTATTCACTCAGGTCAAAATGAATAGCTAGCTCCGGTTAGGACGTCCCTCGGAAATGACGTTATGGAGGTCCCGTGTATGAGGAGAGCTACACGTCTGCACGTTAAAGAACCCAGAACACTTATAAAAAGAGAAAGGGGCCATCCCGGTGTGTGCGGATCAAATCTATCAGGCCGGTTATGCAGCTTGTACTCATCAGTACAATTACGCCTCGATGCGGTTTACCGGGTATGCAAAACAAACAATAAACAACAACTACAACAACAATACTTCTTGTACCTTCCAAAAGACATGCCTTGAAGACATCCTTTAGTAACAGAAGAAATAAGACAAGCCATTTTAGGCGTGAGTGTACAACAGGCCTCCTATAGGCACGTACTCACCGGCTGGGCAGGTATCCCTCACGGTCAAGTCCACGCCCATGCTCCTCGTCGCTTCCACGGTTATGTACCTCTCTTCCACGTCCATGCATTTTCCACGAGACTCGCAGAAGAATTGTTTTTCTTCACATCCTGCAGTGACAGAAAAAATGCATATCAGCATAGACCTCAAAAAAGTGATGTTTCTATACATGCACAAATTGCCCTCGGCTTTTTAATACTGCTCTTGGCTTGAGCAGCCACACTCGGCACAGACACACTACGTAAAACTTGTGTTATACAAGCTGATCAAAATAAATGTTTGTAAATTGCAAGTCTTTTTTCCACTTTAAATTGCAAGTCTTTGTTGACAGCCTACCGTAAAGGCTTTCAAAATGAGGCCTTTTAACTTTACAAAATAAACCAGTAGTTTACGCTAACTGGTAGAAACATTTTGTAGCAGCACTAGAAATAAGACAAACTATTTTAGGGGGCACTGTGCACAACATGCGTCATGTAGGCTCGTACTCACCAAAGCGGCAGTCTCCCTTATGGTCCACGTCCATGCACCTTCCTGAAGCCTGGCAGAAGAATTGATCTTTTCCACATTCTGGAGTGACAGAAAAAAGTCCTGTCAGCATAGACCTCGAATAAAGTGATTTTCTTTTTTTATGTACATGAACAAGAGACATAAAACTTGTGTTGTTCAAATTGTTCAAATGAAATATTAATTTTATAAACTGCAATTCTTCTTTCCACTGTACCTCCTGCAACAGGTCATAGTGCAGGTTTTCCAAATGAGGCTTTTGAACATGAGAAAATGACCAGTGATTTACGTTAACTAGTATAACATCATGTAGTAGGAGGAGAAACAAGACAAGTCATTTTAGGGGGACACTGTGTACAACAGGCATCTTACACTGCGCGAAACCACGAATTTCCGGACGTTTCCGGGCCTACACACGCCCGTATTCCCCTACATACGCACCCGTATTCTCCCGTATAAGCACCAAACTAACATGTGCAGGCGTAGTCCGGGCCAGGATACGCCTGCACACGTTTGTTTGGTGCTTATACGGGAGAATACGGGTGTGGGTAGGTCCAGAAACGTCCGGAAACGTCCGGAAATTCGTGGTTCCGCGCAGTGTTACAGCCACGAACTCACTATGAAAGCAGGTGCTCCTCTGGCCCTCGGGTATGCACTTCTTAGAAGACACGCAGAAGATGGATCCGCTTCGACATCCTGCAGTGACAGAAAAAAGTCGCATCAGCATAAACCTCGAGTAAGTGATTTTTCTAGGCATGTACCTGGGCAAACTCAACATTTCCCTGCACAAGGCCCAGCAGCTGGCACAAAACCGCGGGGGATGGAGAAGATTGGTCCATCTGGTGGGCTCCATGCCTGATGGGCACGAGGGCCGAGTGAGTGTGTGAGTGAGTGAGTGTGTGAGTGAGTGTGTGAGTGAGTGAGTGTGTGAGTGAGTGAGTGAGTGAGTGAGTGAGTGTGTGAGTGAGTGAGTGTGCATGAAAAATACACGTAAAAGTCGTGTTCGACAAGCTTCTTCCTACTGTACCTAATGCAACAGGTTATCCTGCGTGCTTTCAAAATGAGGCTTTTTAAGTTTAGAAAATGATTTTCCAAAATCAAGATGATCAGCGGTTTACATTTATTGGCAGAAATATCATTTAGGAACAGAAAAAAAGACAGGCCATTTTAGGCGACACTGTGTACAACAGGCCTCTTACAGCCACCTACTCACCAGGGGGGCAGTCTGCCCTTTGCTCCAAGCCCATGCACTTTTCCTCAAACTCGCAGAAGAATTCGTTCTTTTGACATTCTGAAGTAACAGAAAAAAGTCATATCAGCACAGACCCCGACAAAAAGTGACTTTGTAAATATGTACATGAACAGAACACGTAAAAGTTCTACAAGCTGTTCAAAAGAGATATTTGTAAATTATTCTTCCTTCTGTACGTTCTACAGGCTTTCATAATGAGGCCTTTTATCTTTAGAAAATGATTTTTATAAGTCAACATGGTTTACGTTAACTGGTAGAAAAAAGAAAAGAACAGAAGAAATAAGCAATTTGAGGGGACACTGTGTACAACAGGCCTCCTGTATGCACTCACTCTGACAGTGGATCTTCTGGTCGTTTTTCATGCACTTGCTAGCAGTCTCGCAGTAGAATTCTTCTCTTGCACAAGCTGCAGTAACAGAAAAACAACAAGTCATGTCAGCAGAGATCTCGAATTTAAGTGATTTTCTAGACATGTACATGAGTAAAAGTTGGGTTCTACAAGCTTTTCAAAAGAAATATTTGTGAATTTGTGAATGATATTTCATAATGAGGCCTTTTAACTTCAGAAAATAATTTTGCAAAGTCTGAACTTAACTTATAGAAGTAAGAAAATGAAAGACGAAGCAAGGCAGGTCATTTTAGGGGCAACTGTTGTGTACAACAGGCCTACTATAGGCACCTACTCGGGCAGTTGATCTTCTGGTTCTTTTCCATGCACCTCTTAGAAGACTTGCAGTAGAATTCGTCTCCTTTACATACTGCAGTGACAGAAAAACAACAAGACATATCAGCCGAGATTTCCTTAAGCGAAACTTTCCACTGTACGTTCTGCAACAGACTGTCGTACAGTTGTCAAAATGAGGCCCCGTAACTTTAGAACATGACCAGTGGTTTACGTTAACTGGTAGAAACATAGGAAATAGGACAAGTATCTTAGGGGACAATGTGCGTAAAACAAGCCTCCAACAGGCACCCACTTTTGCAGCTCTTCCTCTGGGCCCAGGACACGCACTTCATAGTAGAAGCACAGAGGAATTTTCCTTTTTCACACACTGCAGTGACAGAAAAAACAACAAGTCATATTGGCAACGGTTACCGCAAGGAGACTTCGAAAAAAAGCGATTTTCTAGACATGTACATTTAACAACTATGCTCTACAAGCTGTTCAAAAGAAAAAGTTGTAAGTTGCAACTCTTCTTCCTACTGTACGTTCTGCAAAAGGTTATCGTATATGCGTTCAAAATGAGGTCTTTTAACTTTAGAAAATGAAAGTCAAAATTGTTTTACGGTAACTGGTAGAAAGAAGGAAAAAAACAAGCAAACAGGAAAAGCAGAGGACGTTGAAAACTGATCTTCGTATCCGTTATGCTAAAAAAATGAAGAGAGATCCTAAAACACGGACAAAAAAACATGAATATGGCTTTGCAGGAATGCTCTCTGTCGAGTTAATTAAAGGGGCCCAAAGCAACTTCAGGGCGGTATAGCTGGAAAAAAATTGATAAAGAATCTGTATGATGATGACATTAACTGCCTCCTGTAAGCACATTTACGGCATTTTTTCATACTTTGGGTGGTTAAATACAGCAGAAACAAGCCACCAGATGAGTATTTTTGTTATGGGTACCTCCCAAAACTCAGCCGCATATTTTCATGGCGTTCTCGCGACACAGGGACATCAATTTTTTGCTCCTTGAATAGCAACATGGAATGGGACTATGTGGAAAAGTGGCCCGAAATTTAACTTTTTTAATATCTAGTTCTACTGGCGTACTAGCGCCCTCAAGTCGCTTTGGGCTACTTTAATTACTAGGATTCGACAACTTATTTGGTGTAGTTGTTACCGGGTGGGTCACCGTCAGCAGTGCAGTAGGCCACCAGCACACACGCCACTAGGCACTTCAGCCACATCATGGAGTTTTGGGTCCTGAAAACGGAGGGAAAAAGAAAACAATAAAGAAAACTGATAATACACACAGTAGGTACGTGTCAGAAAACTCAACCCTCTATAAAGATGTGCAAATCTACTTCTTCTGTTGCTCAGGTGTTTATGCTAATGTGTCCCTGAAAACTCCTGTCTGGGCCGGTGATTCCTCGTGACTGTGAGTCATGTCGCCCCACATTATGTGCCGGTTCTGAAGTGATAGGTCAGGGACAGGCGCGATCCCGTTTGAAAAAAATACAATTATTTTGCTTGGTGTCTGGCACCTTGGGTACATTGCATCATTTGCTTTAAATTCTGGACAAATGTCTGGTTCTGAAGTGATAGGTCAGGGACAGGCTTAATCCCATGCGAAAAAGATTTTTGGTGTCACCTATCTTAGATTGTCCTACTTTTTTTGGTAAGTCTGGACAAAGTTTAAACATATGGTTGCGTAAAAAAGTCTCAACTGACTTCAAGATACATTGAGAATTACGTTTGCCCTTAATTCTGACACATTTACATCTAGGCTCTCCTCTTAAGCTGACTGTTGCATGATGTCTGAGGCAGACCATGGCAGAAAAGTGCACAGGCCAACTATCGCTCCCAAAGCAAGTTGTTTGGGAGTTATTTAAAATGACTGAAGACGTGTACAATCTCTGCAATCGCTAGAAAAGACACCTCGTTCAATGGCCCACAAAAACAAAATCTCTGGCAAGACGGATACAATCTGGACAATCCCTAGAAGAAGAAAAACTCGTCCTTCAATAATCTACAAAGAGGAATGGCTGGCTACATCAAATCTAACGGGAACCCAGGTTTAACAGCACGGCTCCCGAATCAACGTTCTTTGGGAGCGCTTTTAAATTACTGAGGAGGTACATAATCTCTGCAATCGCTAGAAAAGGGGCCTCGTTTAAAGGCCCACTGAAACAAAATCTCTGAAAAGGCGGATCGGACACAATCTCGACAATCCCTAGGAGAAAAAAGTTTTCCTTCAATAATCCATAAACAGAAATGATCGCCTACATCTAATCTAACGAGAACCCAGGTCACCCTCGCGGCTACCGCAAATGAAACACGCCTTTTTCCCTCCACCTCTCTCTACAGGCTTTAGTTTAGTTGGCACCGAGTAAATCAAAATGAAGCTATTAATGTCCATTGTCGGCCGGAAGGACCAAAACCTGCTAGCCGCCATGCAGGACAGAAACGGCTGCAAGAACATCATACATGGCACCTCGTTCGAGGATGAACTGAACTGAACTGAACATATTTCAAAATAATCAAAGAACAGTCTAGTAATACACAAAAGCAATGCTGTATATTCCACTGGGGACCAACATACATTAAAAGTGACGTTTGCTGTCAATTCTAGCATACACAAATCTATCCTGTCCTACAAAGACGACTGCTACGAGTTAAAGAAGAATTCTTCAATCAGTGACTTAGAAAAAGAATGAAACATACCTATTCAATATTTCGACGAGATTTTTAAGGAAATCCATCCTTAAAAGTGTGTGGGCTTATACCATCGCTATCAACACCAATTGTTGGTGACAGCTTTCAAACAGGTAAAGATAAACAGAATTTCTGCAGTCGCAAGAAAAAAGCTTCGTTGAATGTCCCAGAAAAACATAAAAGGCTGGCTACATCTAACGCACCGGGACCCAGGTCTCCCTCCCGACTGCAACAAATGAAACACGCCTTCTTCTCTCCACCCCACTCTGTCCACTAAGGCCCGCACCAGGAAAGTACAAATATCGACGCTAAAAAGTCTCATTTGTTCAACCTTTTATTAATACAGACTCGGAACAACATCATAGCAATCTGTATAAGTGATACAGTAACTTCATTGGGGAATCAACATGCATTGAAAATGACATTTACTCTCAACTCGAGCATGTATTAATCTAACCTCTCCTTCGAATCTTACTGTGCTATGATTTTGTGGGAAGATCACGGTAGAAAAGTGTACGGGTGGATACCGCCGCTGTTGGGGTGTTTTTGATAAGTTAAACAATCTCTCCAATCTATAGAAAAGAACCTTCCTTCAACAGCCCACAAAACAAATGCGACTGGCTGCACCCATTCTAATGGGAACACAAGCCTCCCTCCTGGCTGTCAGATATAAAACACGTTTTCTTCCTCCTCCCGCTCTTAAACAAGATCCTGCTCTCCCGGTTAAATCGAACTGGAGCTAGAAAACCTTTCTGTTCTGTTGAAGAAAACTCACAAAAACAGTATAAAATCTGCAGAAGTGACGATGTACTTGCCGAAATCAATTACTGTCGCACCTTCACCCTCCCACTGGCTAACAAGATTCTGCTAGCCCCGGTTAAATCGAACTGAAGCTACAACTCTCCTTTTTACTCTTCTGTGAAAGAACACCCACAAAGACCGTCTAAGTATCTGTGTAAGTAAGTCTCTACTTACCAAATTTCGTTGACGCTGTCGGTGATCTTG
>LZCU01143105.1:0-10438 GCA_001663935.1 Asymmetron lucayanum | reverse complement strand
ACATAAAAATGTATGAATTTTGTGAAATAGAATGTGTTAGTGTACTCAATCTGAGCTCTAATAAAGGACTTAAATGACTCCTCAGATTTATAGAACAGCCTATTATACATTCACTCTTGCTGGCCAGTAACCATGATGGGGCAATGATACAGTTGACATGTTGTGGTCAGCCGCTAATCGTGAAGAATTAGACAGCATCACATTTCTCATGCCAGAAGGGAAATGGTGTGAAAAATTAGGCCAAAGATTGGGGAAGAAAGTGCAGACTGCTTGAGACTGTGCTAGTTGAACAATGGTGGTGACGAAGCAATGATACACTTGACATATCTTACACAACCTTTGAAGCTGAGAAATGTCAGGTCAGCTGCAGCGGCTTCCTTTGCATCAGCTCACGCCCATCAGCAAACGACCAAGCGAGGTGACCCCTGACCTAACTGTGACCCCAACCTTGATAGGTTTCTACCATGAGGGCCCATTTCTATGAATAAATGATTGTTGGAATGGAAAATATCTTTTGATGGCCCATATCTTTGAAAGAAAGGAGATTATTTCAATAATTTTGGGCCATATGTGAGCATTCCACCTGCTTCATTCAGGGCGGAGCAGTTGATCCATTGACCAAGTGACGCCAGTTTGGGAGATAGAGTTGTCAACAAAGAGATTGGATACTTTATGCTGTGCAGTAATTTGATGCTGTGATGGATACTTTTCAGGTACACCCATCTTGTTCTAATGCTTTAGGAAGCAGATTACAATTGGGCCATAAACTGGTGATGCCCTGGCTGACCTAATGTACACATATTATTTCAGACAGCAATACCCATTTTGTCAGACTAGAAACGTAATTCTCTGCCCCACATGGCCTACTTCATTCTGTGAACATCCTTCATTTTCAGGTGCAGTTCTAATCCTACAATATGACAAAATCACAAAATTAGCTGTGTGACCGATTAGCACTTGCTGCTTTAAGCCCTTTGTAATGTCTCATGTTTGGAGAATGTTAACAAGGCTAGGAGCAGTACAAATAAGATTACGTTGGTTAAACGTTGCAAAATCGCTGAAGTAATCCCTGAGCTCTTGTACTTATCGGCGTTTAATCTAGCAAAAAATTGCCCAGGCTTCCCTTCCTTTCCCTCCTCTGTCATTTGTCATCGCGTGGATTGTGACAGGGCCCCATATATCTTCATATAGCGCAGGCAGTATCCATCTTCCAGCGCTCTACAGAAATGGAACATTGCGTATTGACGTACTTGTAAGGGTAGAAGACAAATGGGCTCAGCAAGCCAACAGCGTACGGTGCACCGCCTGAAGGTCATGGGTTATATTAAACCCAATATGGCTGCCATATTCTATGCATATCAACCACTATTGACGACCAATCTCCTGTGGTAAATTGAGGAGATGATAGCCTAACTTGGCTGAAGCTGGCCTGAGCTGTCATGTCCTTCTTATTACAATGAAGAATTGCAGCCGGGGCACTGTCATTCTTCTTCCCCATTTCACAGCAACCTGCAGAAGCTAAACATCACCTTAGGGATTTCATGGAAATTTCACAATGCCTCGAGCAGAAAACAGCATTTTGCGTCCATAATTAGGATGAGGCAACCCTCCTGGGAGGTGGGGCTGCTGAACTTGAACAACAGTGAATGATCACTATCTAGACTGTGTGTGATATTCATGGTCTGTTTGGCTCTTGAGTTAGCACCTTAGTCCCCAAGCTAGCTTGCTGGTGACTTGTGGAGGGATGCCTGCAGCAGCCAGTGGTTGTAATTGCTATCCTGAAGGTGGTCTCTGGCCCTCTGTCAGACATTTGGAAAGTCTATTAATTCTAACTGTGTACTCTTTGTTATCTTTAGTTTGTATTATTTACAACGGTTGTCTTTGGTTCAAAATCCTGACGAGCACCATTCTTTGAGAATTTGTTGTCCTCAAAAACAAGGCCTTCTGGGAAACACTTGTGTGATATGGTCTCCCCTGCTATAGCCAGGCAAATATCACCATCATTGTTACCCATAGATTCCATTGATATGTGTTTGCTGAAGACAATGTGCCACTGTTGTTTTGCAGGAAATCATCCTTAAGCGTGCAGCCGACCTGGCAGAAGCCATCTACAGTATGCCTCGCAACCCAAACCTTCCCGCGCTCACTGGGCCCAGGTCTCCCGCTGTCAACAACTCGGTGGGAGCAGGAGGCATGATGGGTATGAACTCATTTGGTAACCAGTTAGCCGTGAGTGTGCCCGACAACTCCTCTACCAATGGCAATGGCCAAGTTCAGGGTGAGCAAAATACGTTTTCACATCCAATCTATTGTCTGAAGTTAAGTTGTTTTTAGCCTATTCCAGGACAAGAAGGAAAACTTGTTTAGCACATAATTATACAGTGCATGCTTACAAAAACTGTTTTACCTTTCATTGCAAAGGGAAAGTTGCTAGTAGCCGCTCAACATAAGAGTAATGTACTTCAGAAACAACAAACATACTTCATACTTTGTTAGAAACTTGCTGCCTTGTGTGCCACCAGTCACAAGGCAAATAGGGCTGGACTTCCTGTTTGGAACAAATGTTCCAGACTAGTGGTCACTACTGCTAATTGAGTATACCACTCCTGTGGTGGTCTGCCAAAGTACCTATCTGACAAGGTGGAAGATATCATGTATTCCTGCAGTTCTTTTGTAAAACAATCCATGCAAACAATGCTAACCTTCACAAATGCATTAAATAGCATCAAATAAACCCTTTCATGAAAGTATAGGATTTTTAGTCCTCTTTAGAAATGAGGAACTCTTGCTTGCAAGGTGATTAAGTGCACACCTGTTATGTTGTCTGTACAGTTTTCACCTTCCATTTTGAACCAGTTTTGAACCAGAAATGACAGCATTTCAGATACATGTTAGATCTCGACACTGCTTGTTATCCAGACTAGAAAGATTTGTCCTGTCCAAGTGTGGCACGGGGAATGTCAATAAACTAAGAATAATCTTTTATTTAGCACTAACACCAAACACCATTGTCAGGGAATGGATCAATATTATGGAGGAGGCGTTTGAATGGGGCGGAGATCCTATCTCTAAGAGGCTCGTACAGGGAGTCCGATCCCCAGCTCGTTCGCTTATCTCCCCCGGCTCAAATCATGATGAACATATCGATGTTGGATCAGCAACATTATTAGGTTATAATTACCTGTCAAACCCACTTATCAAGTTTACATCTTCCTGCTGATTTCTGGTAACCAGCAAATAGTCAACAAGGACCCAGGGACCAAGTTGAGTGTCTCCTAGAGAGAATTACTATTCAAAGCAAGTGGCTGTTGAGTTAATCCCCTGTCATACAATATTGGAGCAGTGGTAACATCCCCACAATACTTCTCCTAGATGCCTTTATCAATAAGAATACAGTGACGCTGCACAAGTAGCACGTGTGCCTGTTGGTTTCTATGTTTTGGAAGATATTGTGAGAGATACATGTTGTGGACATCAGTCTGATATGTTGTAGATCTTATACTGTAACTAGCTCTTGTTGAGGGGCAGTTGTGACAATTCTATACATGACCCTGTTTTTTCAATCCCACATGTAGGCTATTATAAAGAAGAAGATTGTAGAAGTTTGGATTTGTATCATAACAGCATGCCAAGTCTTCCTAGCAAAAGTAAGATTTTCAGTTGTCCTACCAAGATTCTCACAACACTTGAAAGTTAGGTTTATGTAACATTATACACTTAAGTCACCTAACTGAGATGAAATAGTTGAAGAAATGAAGTAAGAGGCTAATGCCACTATGCTGAAGCAAAAGAGTAAAAACCTGACACACATTCATGTGTCACAGCAACTGTTAGTCAGCACCAAGAACAGGAACAGGTACAGCTCTCAGAAGGAAAGTTTCTACTCTAGCTGTTAACTGCACTACAGTGTTGATGTGTACAGTAATATGTAAAGGAGCACCATCAGAAAGTGTGCCAGTAAGCTGTAAAGATGTTGGTCACCATACAACAGCCATTGTACTTTATGAAGTCAATGTAACAGAGTTGCTAGTGTTGTGTTGTATATAGTTTATCATGCAGTAGGATGTGAAATACCCCATTTTATTTGGTGCGGTTCTCTTAACATCATTCCATTTGATACAGAAGACAAACTTTTCTCCCGTTTAGTTTTGTAGAAACACCAGCGAGAACTATTTTTATTCCAGAATATTATCAAGAAAACAAACAGAAATTATTGAATTCATTTTCTCTTTGTCAGCACCCATCCATGCCTAATCTATAATTCCCTGAGTGGGGATAAGGGCCGCTCCAAGCCTGTTTCTGCCAGATTAAAGAGCACAGGAGAAATAGGAGCCTTATCTGATTTTAATGCAAGCTGTGTGCAAGTAGTTGCTTCAGATCTATTATTTTCTGCATTGGCAGGCACTTTGTTCCAACTCCTCAGCCGTCATTCAACCAGTAAGTTGCAAAATTAAGCATGATATTATCTACCCTTCGAGAGAGCTGATACCCTATCTCAAACATGTAAAACTAGCTTTGTCAACATGGAAAATCCCCCCTGGCAACTTCTCCAGCAAGTCAGCCCTGCAAAATGACGTTTGCTGTTTTTTATTAACATTTGGCCATTTTAACCCCATTTTCTTTCCTGCCGATAAATGCTGCTAAATGGAAATCAGCCCCAGGCAGTTTCAATCAAAATGCATTTCCTCTGTCAGAAGCGGGATCCCAGGGGATTTGCTTTTATGCACAACATTGAGTCATTTCAAGGGAGATAAGGAAGTTGAGTAATATCATCATGGTGTGTTAGAGTTATGATTCCATTCCATGCAGAACAGGCAAGAACGCCAGCCTGCCGGTGACACCCATTTTATAGAGGTCAACATGTGAATATTCACTGATACCTCTGCAACAAGAGTGGACTTAATGGCATAATAAAGCACCACATGGCCATGTATTTCCTTTATTACCAGGAATCATTGTAACATACATTTTGCCATTTCATTGCTGCAAGATGTTGCAGACTTTGCTTTACATGTTGGAGCTCAGCGATTTCTTGGTTATTTATTAGAGAGCCTAGAAGTGGCTTAAATGTCATATTGTATCTATGTGTGGCTAAAAGAGGTTAAAGCACTTTGAATTATGGAAAATAAATCCTACTCTTTAAAAAGGTACTGAAGGACAAATAGAGTAGATTTTTGTGACTTGTGGTAAAACCAAGCCCTTTGTTTTGCTGTAAATAGAGCATGGATTGAGAAAAATTCTCCTTGATGAAAATTATTTCAAACGCAATGTATAAGCACACATTACAGAATGTAAAGCAAAATTAAGGAAGACAACATTTTTGCAATGTAATTGCAGCTAAATGTTGTTCCTTAAATTAAGATTGGAATGTTTGGTTGAAAATAACATTTCACTGTGCCCCCAACAGCCCACCTGCCTCTATAAAACAGACAAACAGAATGTTTCAAAGGCCCTTCACCAGATGTAATAAATTCAAGATTCAACTTGGAGTTTCTTGTATGCTATTATTGTTTCATGTCTCACTGCTGAGATGAAGTTACAATTCTGGTAGAAAATTGCTACCAACATGTTACACTGAATGTGTACCCTAACTTTCACTTTTAAACAGTTAGCCCATAGCATACTGTTTTAACAACTTGTCTGCCCCTATAGCCAGTGAGAGGGAATCCTTGTGCTAAGTAGTTTTGTTCTTTGTTTTCATTGTTCTGCAGGTTTTGTTCCAGTCTTTACTTATTCTGGTCTGAAAGAAGACTGTGCAGAGCAGGGAACAAATCATGGTAGGTGATATTCTGTTTAATTGCTGGATAGTTCGTTGAGTTGTTTCTCTTGTGAAACTAATCATGTATGGATATTTTGTGATAGCTTAAAATGGCATTTGGTTATAAAAGGCAAACTTTGTTGGGTTTTGTGCACTAAAGAGAATTCTAACTTTGGACAACAAAGTCTCTTATGTTATATGTTGCAAAACAATGACATGTAACATTATACCTATTGTGGAATCATCTCTATCTTATGTAGACTGTTCTTGGAAGTAAATATTGTTAATTGCAAATTCTTCCCCACATAGATCTGCTGCTAGGATTACAACTGACATTGATGTATAATACTGCTGCAGTGCTGGTAATGGAGTAAGTCTTTAACAGCAATTATGTGTACATTCTACAGGCTACTCCAGGCAGAGTAATAGTGTCTCTCCCCGCGGGTATGGAGCAAGTACGCCGCACAGTACCAACGGTAGCATCAGCTCCTACTCCACATCAGCATCTGGCCTAAACGGCTATGGAAGCAGCGGCAATCTGTCCAACATGCCCGTCCCATCCTCACCTGGTTTTCTCAATGGCTCCACCCGTAAGTATCTCACATGTGCAACCTTTGACCTTTCCCAGTTTGCACCTCTCCCAAGTCTTCAGTAGTGGTTGTATGTCCATTTCTTACTTGGAAAGTCTTGTCTATCATCCTGATACATAAATTATCTGATGGACTGTCCTTTTGTAAAATGTTAGAGGAACAGAATGGAACTAAATATAAACCCTTAATTGCTTGATAGCAAAACAGTTTTCGTTATAAGCTATAAGTGGGCTGAAGGGTGGGGCATCTTGTGGGTGGCAAAATCATTTTGCCCTTCCAATAATGCTTGTCACCACAAAGCAGTGCATGCCACTTAAAGGTCAAGTGTAGCTTTGCATTTTACTTTTATTTTGCTTTTTTTTCCTATTTGTTCAGCATTAACTCCCATTTGCTTTACAGCTACTTATGCCTCTTCCATTTTCTTTGTTCCCCCTTCTGCCATAGTTCCCTCTTCACCCACGATGCCCCCTACCCCCAGCAGTCTGGCCACAAATGCAAGTACGCCAGGGATTTTCTCTTTCTCGCCAGCCAACATGATCTCGGCTGTCAAACAGAAAAGTGCGTTTGCGCCGGTTGTCCGTCCCCAGTCCAGTCCGTCCCCTGCTGGAGCAAGCTCAAATGGAACTGGCTTGCAAGGTGGGTGGACACCGACCATCCCATCTGCCGTCTGCTAAAAAGTGAGCACTCTTCATTTACCATTCTGTAGATGTGCATGCCTGTAGTGACATCCAGTAACTTAGACTGTATACAGCATTTGAGTCTTTCTTGTAAGTGTCTGTGGTATAATATAGGAAGACAGAAATTGCTGGAAATCATATTTACTTTCATTTACCTGTATTAAGCCCTCTTGGGGAAGGTGACAATTTTCTTATATGTATTTCATGGTTGTGTTTTGCAAAGGACAAATCTATAAGGGAAATTGTCAGATGCAAATTGAAAAAAAAAATGTTCAACTACACAGGTCAATAACACAACAGTTCATCTTGTTTGATCTTGTGACTGAATTTAAAAGTTGCAGATGCAACTTTCTGAGGCAGACTGAACACATTGTTCAGCCTACTGCAGCATAGACACCATTATGCTGATATGACCAAAGAACAGTACTTTGGCCAGAAATGTTTATTTTGAACACATTGTAAACAAACTAAGATAGGATGCAGGCAACAGAATGCTGATGTCCTGTGCCTCCCTGCTTACACTGCTCTATAAACAAAGGAAGTCATGATTAAAACTGCTTGGCTTATCTTGTACTGGAGTTGAATTGTAACTAGTCAAAGTAAGATTCCCAACACCAAAAACAACAGTTTTCTGAAGTTTTTTTACTACTACAACCACATAATATCTGCAGAACTGATGTGTACATTACCTAAAGACAGATCAACTCCCATTTCCCCTGCTGTTGCCACATGTTATCAAACACAAACCGGGATACTTTGAAGCGTGATCAGTTCATCTTGAGCTATCCATTAGACATAATCACAGTGTGCCAATAGCCACCATTACTTCTGTA
The DNA here is from genome assembly GCA_001663935.1 of Asymmetron lucayanum. Taxonomy (NCBI): domain Eukaryota; kingdom Metazoa; phylum Chordata; class Leptocardii; order Amphioxiformes; family Branchiostomatidae; genus Asymmetron; species Asymmetron lucayanum. The sequence continues at coordinate 2,580 of LZCU01143105.1, read as the reverse complement.
GAGCAGGTCTAAGTACCATCATTAGCCTGTTGTTGAACATGGAAGGGAAGACTTGTATGTCATTATGCTTTCTTGGGGCAATCAATTTTTTTTTATAGTCCCTACTTGACAAAATGAAGGATATTCCTAGGACCTTAATCATGGGTTCTTAGCTCATCAAATTTTGACACTCAAGCCACTGTTTAGACAAAGTGAGTCTGACCTAAAAATAGCAGGGATCAATTCGAGACAGTCCAAGCAGATGGAAAGAGCTTTATTGGTGATCAATCTCTCTCATCTACATGTAAGCTGATGAAGAATTTTGATCTCGCACCGATTACATTTAAGATGAAAGGCAGTATCGGAAGTTTAGTTGGAGAGGAGGACAGCCCCTACAGTGTACATATATCCACTTGATCTGTAATAGGGCAACCAACAACAAGAGATGGAATAATCCCGCTATCTCCCCAATTGTGTACCTTCAATGGAGCAATTAATGGACGTTTGTCCAGGAGTGAGCGAACCGCACTCGAGATGGGCCAGCCTGGCCAATGATGCTCTAGGAAGAGCTATTGTTGATAACATTCCCTACCCATTGTGGCCATAACGCAATATCATTAGGGATGATATATTAGAAAAATTGTGCACAGGAGGCCAATAAGGCAGAAATATTAGGCCCAAGAGACTAGCTGGCTCAGCCCACTTTCCTACTCAAGCTCCTGCATGCAGGTAACAGCTCATTTCACTCATCTGCCAAATGGCAACTTCAGCAAGAACATTCTCAGTGGAAATTCATGACTCTGTCAGGTGGCGTTATCCCAACTGCCTTAATAAGGTAGAAATATGAAATTCTGAGCAGGTTCATAAAACCAATCGAGCAGGCGGCACTTTGAAAACACCCTGTCTTATTTACTGGAGCTTGCCGAACTTTGACCCGGGATTCTTATAAAGATGAGGGTATTGATTTGCGTGAGCGGCATGTAGGCTGCCCGGCCCCTGAATGTGACAGGCAGCTGGGGGAGCTCAAACCCTTCTGTCAGCTGGAATACCTGCCATTCCTCATGGAGGCTGCCAAAGATAATGTTTGTTTCTGGCTTCCTACACAATCTATTGGAAAAATCTACAGAAGCATTCTGACAAATAGAAGGGTATCGGGTAACACATCTTTGTTATTTGAAGATGAGAAAAAATATTTTGTTAACAATTTGTGCTTTCTCCCATTTTGGAATGGAAAAAAAATCAGTTTGTAAACACAACCATATTGTCCAGTGAGCACTAACTTTGGGAATCAAACATTGATGATGACACAAGTATTTGAGTTACTGATTAATGGGGCCTTTACTAATGAACTACAATTTTTGCAAACGTAATTACCTATTTGAACCTACATACATATTAAAGGCATCTGCAATCAGTATTTTACACAGGTATTGTCAAAGTCTTATCATTCCACCACGGGGTAGGGCTTTTCTTTTAAAGAGTTTTGAAACTGAGCACTTTTGCCATTGCTGGCCACAGCTTCTCATTTTCAGTGTGTCACTTGCTAGCTGCTGTTTTCTCTGCATGAATAGAACCAGATATTATCTACAGTGGCTCATTTTATTTGAAGTTTCAATGACTTGTATTGACAGTAACTTAGTAATAGCTGTAAGGGCCAAATGACATTTAGATAGCAGTCTTAGAATTGTACAAGGCCAATTTGGTTTGCCCACTTCTTTTTTTCAGGTTTGAAAAAAATGTTTTATTGCGTACATGCTACTATTTATCAACTGTTTTTGCACGGCTTATTAATCGTTAAAATTTCAACATTTATTGTTGAAAATAGTGCAACATAGTATGGGCATCTACCACAGGCAGCCTTGTATTCTTTTTTTCTCTACCTTCTCCAATTTTCTCCTGCAGAAAAAATTCCAAAAACGAAAATATCAAATTGTTGTGGCTTTAGTCATAAATAAATCTCTTTCTGTGTCTCACTGCAACACATGAAATGTGTTTTTGTTTTTAGATGATTTTGTGGTTCATAGTTGCCTGTTTATTCAACATTTGCTTCCTTTAGTTACTACCTTTTGTTTGATGAAAGTCTTGACTATGGAAAGAGACATACACTTAACAGAAGTGGTACAAAGGATAGATATGCAGCACTCAAATAAACAAACAAATCAAGACGAGACATTGAATTGAAAACAATACTGATACACTACTGATACACCATTTTCTCCTTAAGTCTTGTATGAGATATATGTGACTATAATAAGTTCTAAGCTAACAACTTCACAATGCTTCACTTCCAGCAGGTTTGGCACTATAAGAAGACAAGGGTCTGCATCATCTGTTGGCCTGACTACATCCCCCTTCACCTCACCATGGAAACAGCCCTCTGTCCTTTGCTTTAGTCCAGACACGACTGACTGTGCCACGTCACCATGATACCTTCCCCTCTAACTACTGGCCACCTCCTACACACAATCTGGACAGGGATGTCCTGTTATGCAATACCAAATATATCCTACAACCAAAACAGAAACTAACATGGTGGCTTCAAACATGGGGCAGTATTTCTTTTCTGTGTGAATTTGGTTTTGTGTGGAAGAACATCTCAGT
>LZCU01142504.1:0-11508 GCA_001663935.1 Asymmetron lucayanum | reverse complement strand
CAGAGTGACTTTCATTTCATCTGGAGAGGTAGATAGGTCTTTGGCGTGGTATAGGACATATAGGTTGACTTGTCGATGAAGCTGCGTAACCTCCTTCAGCACTGACAAAATGTTTTTATTTCCTATCCATTACAGACTTGAATGAATGCTTGAGTAACGGTGGACGAGGACCATGTGATCAAGTATGTTCAAATGACTATGGTAGCTACCACTGCTCTTGCGTGGCAGGATATCAGCTCCACGCAGACAGAGTTTCGTGTACTGGTAGGGCCCTTGCAATGTCATTCACTTTTGCCATTACCTCTTGGTAGTCTAGTCCTCGAAGGGTTGAGTGCTCAAAAAGTGAGGATCTTTCTAACACAACCACGGAAATACATTCCTTGTTTCGTTGGATGTCAGTCATCCGGGTTTAACTATGTTACTGTTAGAAAGAATTTTTACTTTATGAGCTTGTACCGACCTTATGAAATTATTCACGGCGGATTGAGAGTTGTATTCCTGCTGTGGGTCATTTTGAAAAAGCTGCACAAGACAAGTATAGATATTTGGAGGCGTTATGTGAGTTTAATGGTGTTTATTGTTACAGTCCTGTGTCGTAGAATCAATGTTTGAATGAATGAATGGATTTTAAGATTACTAATACTGAATAGTGTAGTCAACCTTTTGTCCATCAGACATCAACGAGTGTGATGAAGGCCAACACGACTGTGAGCAGACGTGCCTGAACATTAATGGGGGCTTTTCGTGTGGCTGTAACATCGGCTTTCTTCTCAACGCCGACGGGAAGACTTGCTCAGGTAATTTTTCATAAAGCCATAAAGGCACGGGCATTGCAACCTATGCCAGCCCAGACTTTGGTAGGAGACCATGTACATCAGAGAGTACCAGAAGTAAAGTATGAAGAGTGCAAGACTTCGTCTATGTTTAGTGCCTCTATTTCAAGGCGACAGAGCACAACTGACGATACGCCTTCATTTCATATCCATTACAGACCTGAATGAGTGTTTGCCTAACGATGGACGAGGACCCTGTGATCAAGTATGTGCAAACGAACATGGTGGCTACCGTTGCTCTTGCGAGGCGGGGTACCAGCTTGGTGCAGACAACGTTACATGTATTGGTAGGTTCAACTTTGCTTATGACCCTTAAACTTTCCATCGCGTCTTCGTTGATTAGTCCTGGAAGAGTTGACGCTATACTGCACGATTGCATGTTGTGGATTATTTCGAAAACGGCTCCACAAGGCCTGGCAATAGCTCTGCCGCAGATCACCCTCTGTTATACCAATAACGGGTGGTTGGAGGGTAACCACGAAGAAGAGATAGAGTGTATGGATAGGCAACTATGCGTAACTAACTATATAAAAACATTAATTGCCGACTTTTGTCCATCAGACATCAACGAGTGTGATGAAGGCCAACACGACTGTGAGCAGACGTGCCTGAACATTAATGGGGGCTTTTCGTGTGGCTGTAACATCGGCTTTCTTCTCAACGCCGACGGGAAGACCTGCTCAGGTAATGTGTTAAACTAAAATCCTAACAAACGCTTGTAACAAAAATTTTAATTGTAAGGGCTAACCTAGTCCTACCAGACCTTAAACTTTACTGGTCAGGAGGATCTCAAATGTTAAAACCAGTATAGGCTCCAAATACTGGTTTCCTTACTAGTGCATGTTACCGTAATGTAGTAATTGTGGAGTTAGGCGTCATCACTTTATTTCAATAGCACGCAGGATAAGATTGATATATTTTAAGTTCTACCATTTTTTTTTTAATTTTCGTGCCTACAGATGAAGATGAGTGTGACAAAAACCTTCATAACTGTGAACAAAGATGCCTGAATATCCACGGGACGTTCTCCTGCGGGTGTAACGAGGGCTTCATCCTAAATGACGATGGAAGGACTTGTTCAGGTAACGCTTTTACATGTATCTCCATTATAGAAAGTGTCAGTGGTTCACTTTTACTTTGCAAACATTTACCCGGTCAGAATGTCATGCTAACATCTTCAATTCTTGCGTCTCGATGCACCCAGCTGAAGACAACTGTTACATCGGAGCATGTGAGAACGGTGGCACATGTATTGATGGCGACAACACCACGTCCTGCCTGTGCCCTCCAGGTTACACGGGACAAAGATGTCAGACACGTGAGTTGTGCTTTCTTGCTTATGTCGAGCTGATGCAAAGTAGAGCCGTAATGGCTTTCTGTGTATTCCTGTCTGTCATTGCCTGGTTTATGCAGACTTAATGAAGGCTACTGTTCTCCCTCGGGCTATCTACGAGTACATAAGCTGCCTTTTTCTGTGTTCTATATAACATGAATGAGCTGTAACTGAGTGTATGTAGATGGGCGTTATGTAACCTACCCACAAGACAACATGAGACGTTACAATTGGAAGAGACACATATATAGCGCAATATGAGTAAACATGTTTAATGTTTAATGGTGGAACTGTATATTACACACAAGATGGAACAGTCTTAAATGACCAATTGTTAAAGTGCTTAAATTACATATCATATACCTCGGAGGATTTGCATGGCAAACATATGAGGCCAACATATGTATCTTGACACAAATATTTTCAAAGCAATAAAACTCAACTAAACGAGTGTGTCACTATCAACAGTCCCTTGCAGTGAGGACTTCGAACCTCCGCAGTATGGTAGCAAAGTGTGCACGACTTCCGACGTCCAAACGGATACAATGACGTGCACAGTCTTCTGTGAAGGGGACAGAGAGTTTGCAGTTCGTCCAGCCGACTTTTACACCTGTAACTCACAAGGTAATTCACAACGTGTGGGTTTGAAATACAATGTAGGAGAGATAGCCTGTGTAGAATTGTGCCGTAAAGCATTACTACTCTCCATCGATTGAGAGTGTCGGTATACATGGAAGTATACTCAAAGGAAACTTAGACTGGCTCTCGGCCTGTCTGATTCAACATCATTCATTTTAAATCAGGTAAAGTAAGGCCATTCATGCACTTAAGCTACGTAATAGTACAGATTCACTAGATGCATTAATGCATAAATAATTACTTTGTTAGGATGAATTCAATGAAACTAAAACAGAAATATTGATTGATTGATTGGTTGATTGATTGATTGATTGATTGATTGATTGCAGGTGTTTGGAGCGCTGTATCTGCGGCTGGAGATGGTCCACCACCACCGAGACCAGGTGTTAAACCCTGGCCAGACTGTACAGGTAATTAAATGATTCATAGTTAATATTATACCTACGTTAAATATTGTGAATGGTATTGATGTACTACGTATCCAGTAATTCAAATACCTTTAAAGCATTGTTAAGAACGATTGCTTATCTCATAAGAACGCAAATTTCCATTATAGCTGTTGATATCCAAATACACATCACAAAGCCTTGTGGAATAGGAAGCACTTGCTCTTGTTTATGATCTGTAGATTCTGAATCAATAGTGTCTGAAAATGAAATTCATAAGATTGTTGAAATTATGGTGGCTTTATAATTAAGTCAACAGGGAACAGTTTCAGGATTTGCAGGAACGTAATTACAATATAGAACAGAAGCCTACCTGATTATTGGCTAACCAAAATTCACAATGAACAAACTGATATTCACCGACAGGTAGATATCGCGAAGGAAGAGCACACGTCAGTGGAGATCTCTACTACTACTATGGCGGTGATTGCGAAAATAGCCGCGAAGAGATCATCTCTAACTTTCAGCAACTCTTTAGCCAGACCCAATTCAATCTGGCCGCAGGCCACGTGTCCATCGAGTTGGGAACGCTGCGGGTTGACTGTGGAGGGCAAACTCGAAGCATCAGTGGCAGTAAGCGATTCGTCCTTAACCAAAGGGTTCAAAGTGTTACAGATGGGTTCACAATCCATTTTGAAGTTTTGGCCACCACCTCGCAGGAAAACGTCACCGAAAATGTGCAGTTTGATCTTGTTTATGCGTTGGACGACGTGTACTTTGAAATGGCAGGCAAAGTGTCGTCCAACGAATTAGACATGGTCATCGGAGGACAGCCAGCTACAGTTGGATCATTCGACATGGGCTTTGCAGAAGTAGAAGTTAACTGCACCAACGGGCAGCTCACATACCAAGACGACTATCAGGCATATTGCTGTGAGTTGGCATTCGTCTTGTCTTTGGCGTTTATCAATTGTGTGTATATACATATTTCCGATACCATATACTAATTTGTGAGATTCAGTTTCAGAAACCGATTCATTTGGCATACCTATTTCATTGATAGTGGTTTCAACTCCCCCCTCCCCAAGTGAAAGGAACTCAAGAGTTTCAAAGCCAGAGGTCTCCTAAGATGATGTCTAACTCATGGCAAACGCGAGATATATTCAAGTGAAAAATGTTTGTATGAACTGGGTCCAACGATTATAAGTCTACTTATAAAAAGGAACTATTGAATCAAGCAGCTGAAATGCCAGAATGCAGTACTTAAAAGGGTGTAAAAAAACAAACACCGCCATACAGGTAACGGATAGTGAGGTCATGATAATACGCCAATAGCCCATTTATGGTAATGATTATTTTAGGAATGACAATCCTATTCAGGATTACACAGGGATCTCTTTTTGGACAATTCGAACATTTAGAACATGTTCAAATTTTGATACATTACTTTCCAGCTGACTGTCCCCGTGGATCCTATCATGACACAGTCTCGGAGAGTTGTGAGGACTGCCCTATTGGACAATACCAGGACCAGCCTGCCCAAATAGCCTGTAAACCGTGCCCTCCCAATACATGGACTGTCTTCGCTAAATCAGAGAAACTATCTGACTGCATCTTGTGTAAGTACAGTTCTTCCAATCAAAACCTTTTAAAGATGATACGTTTATCTTGGGGATCGTTATTAGATCTAAATGGATCATAGACAAGACCAAACACTATCACGGTAGTATGCATTTCACATGTATACATCTCATTTGCGCAGTCTGTCAAGGAACGTCCGGCCCATGCTCGACTTGCGTCTACGAGAACAGGCAACTGATATGTAAGGTAAGAGTTCATCGATATTAAACTCGCTCGTCGACTTGTGTCGACTCGTCGACCAAATTTTCCATGTGGATAGTGTTATGAATTGCATTATTGTATTTCAGTGTGAAGTTGGACATGCTGGATCCAAGGACGGGCTGACCTGTGGAACTGACAGTGATCAAGACGGATACCCGGATGTCTCCTTGCTGTGTAACGACACATCTTGTCAACAGGTACCTTTCATGGACCTATGGACATTTCATAGACAACCTTGACGTGACTTATGTCGGGTGCCAGTGCTCCTCTGCCACCCGAATCACAATGGCTGCCCAGTAGTTCGTGTCCTGCATAGCCTTCCCCATGCCATAGACAACCTAAACCATCATAAGTATTGCTTTGAGATATCAAAAGTTATCAACACATCTCAGTGTCTGTTCCTTTTTTCATCAGGATAACTGTCCAAGGACTCCAAACAGTGGGCAGGAGGACACCGATGCGGATGGTGTAGGAGATGCCTGTGACGATGATGCAGACAATGATGGCATCCTGAACTCCTTGGTACCAACCATTACAGCAAGTTGATATTGACCAATGGTGTACCTGTCATACTACATGCCTTTTCGCGACTGAATCACATTTTCACATAAACTAGAAGGTAATTGCTCTGTACTTTTTTTGAACAGGACAATTGCCCATTGTTTACCAACGCTCAGCAGCCGGATTCTGATGGTGACGCAGTTGGTGATGATTGTGACAACTGTCCAATGGACATCAACACTGACCAGCAGGACACCGACAATGACGGACTGGGAAACGCTTGCGATCAGGACAGCGATGGGGACGGTAAATCAATGCATTGTCTCTTACAGCAAAGTAAAACAAACAGTATTACAGGCTCATATACATTGGAGTTTGCACCTAAAAGGCAAGTTCTCACAAGTATTACATCGTCAAGTCAAGTTCACGGCCTCCAAGTCCTTCGACACTTTGTCGTAACTTCTGAATTGTCATCACCGGGAACAGAAGTGTGCAGTTTCAGTAAAGAGTCAGGTGTATGACGTCATCAAGGAGCATGGTATTTATGATCACTTCTGTGGCGCATGACATGAAAGCTCTCAGGCATTCTTTGTTACGTCCGTATTTAAAGTCTCACTACAGAGCAGGTTGTTGTTGTTGTGCCTTTATTTGTACCCGCAAATGTCAGATGTTGCCAATGTCAAAACGTTGACGGTCGTTGCCACTTCTAATGGCGGCATAGATCCCATTTTGCTTAACACTTTACCAGTTAGTGTCTGAAAAATATGAGTCGCGACCAGTGTTATGTTTATCTCAGTCAGAAAGCTTTTGGATGATAAAACGAGGGTTCCCTGCGTTTCAATCTAGGAAAACATTTTTCTCTTATGTCGTCATTTAACAATTTTCCGTAACCTTGCAGCATATTCCCAATTAATCTATTGTCATTATTTAGTTAGTTTTCCTTTTTTCCTTGAGTGGTTCAGTTTATAGTCTCGGTAATTATTAGGATACATGACATTTGGAAATGGTAGCGAGCGGTACGTTCGGGAAATTTGCATCGTTGTGGACATGGAGAGAATTCGTGAGTTGTGCGGTTACATCCAGGTACGAATCGCTCTGTTGTGAAACTCACAATACGGACGTATGGAAGTCCTGATAGTTGGTTTGACGTACACTCCCTTTTACCATTTCGTTTGAGTCATTAGAAATACAGTACAGTGGAAAGCATTGAAGGGAGCACATCGTGATTAGTTAATTACTGATGTATGAATCTGTCTGGTCTTCACAGGACTGATGGACAAGCAGGACAACTGCCCGTTACAGCCCAATGCCAACCAGACGGATTCAGATGGAGATGGTGTTGGAGATGTTTGTGACAACTGTCCAAATGTTCCAAACTCGGATCAGGTTATCGTGATTTTCATACAAAATGTTACGGTTTACGATCCTAATTTCATAATTACTAGATATGACGAGATAGCCTTAAAGGCAATATAAATATTTAATTCGTAATTGAATACTAGTAATAGTATGTTTATATCTATCTATCTATCTATACCTACACATCTATCTATATCTATCCATCTATGTTCATAGATTGATTGATAAAGATATCTGTATTGATTGAGCCAATGTAACCGTCATTCGGCGTAACACACCAGCTTCGCAGGCACGTGGCGAAGATAAGGACAAGTAATAAGTTTTCTGTAAGCTTGTTCGTTTTCATTCCCAGGCTGATGCAGATCAAAACCGCATTGGGGACGCTTGTGCAAATGGCATAGATAGGTATGTCCTGTAACGTGAGTCTGGCGTGAAAATGTGGAACGCCCCAACATGTTAACTTTCATTTTTACCTACTAATGATTACCGTTTTCTCAAACGTTTCTGACACAGACGTGTCTTTGGCTCCACCATCACGCATGGTTGTTTCAATTTCGTAAACAAAGATGTTTGTCCGTCGTTGTTCTCAAGAATTTTAAGTATACTGATGTGTGTGACGGCCCTGTTTTAATATCTCCATAGCGATGCTGATGGTTTTCATAACAGTCTAGACAACTGCATAATGGAGCCAAACAGTGCACAATTGGATACGGACAATGACGGCCAAGGTATCGTATTAAAGGCTGAGATTAACCCTTATCGATCTCGACTGCTGATAGAAGCTCAGACATTAATATGTATTTCATTCTGTTTGATCTATTTCCGAAAACGGTTGATACGTTGATCAAGGGAATAAGTGTTCTAGTCTCACTTGGTTCATATTTAGAATGATTTACTGGATTCACACCGAGGTGGATCCCTAGTCTTATCGATACGTCTGGTGGGCGTGACTCCACTCAAATAAGGGTCCTCCATTTAACGTCCTATTCTTCCAACGCTCAGAGAACATCAACAGTTTACTGACATTACTTCTCTGTAGGAGACCAGTGTGACTCTGACGACGACAACGACACTGTACCTGATGATGTTGATAATTGCCGTCTGGTGCCTAATGTTGACCAGGCTGACTTCGACGGTAAGAATACTGTTACGCATTCTGCATCAATTTCAACATATTTCCGGTCCTTTCATTTAATAGTTTCATACTTAATCTAAATTCACACACATATCCCACATATCTATAAATCCATGTATTGATCCATTTTTCAGTCACAGTTATTTGTACATTTTAACAATCCATAGCACGTTGCCGTATTATGTTCTCTAGGCAACGGTATTGGAGATGCCTGCACACCTGACTTTGACAACGACGGTGTGGTAGACACTGATGACGTGTGTCCCGAAAATAACCTCGTCAGCAGCACGGATTTCAGGGACTATCTAACTGTCAACCTTGGGGATCCGAATTCCGCCAACCCACCTTACTGGGAGTTCCTTAACGAGGTAAAAGACTTCTCGCTAGGTACCGTGTGCTACAAATACAATCAGTAAGCACAGACTGTGCAAGTAATACAACAGCCCCACCACTCACACATCGGTCTTAAGTCAACTCTTTTATGTTTTCCCCATAGGGTGCTGAGATAACACAGAATCTGAATAGCGACCCAGGGATCATTCTTGGTAAATAACGTTCTGTTTGTTTTGCTACAATAAAATTATTGGTTTTCAGCATAAAGATATTTCATAGATTATGTCTTCTCGCCGCCATTTTACTTTCTGTACACATTCGTTTTAATTGAGCAAAGCGAATGCCTGATAATGTAGAATATTAACGAACTGATCAGTGTTCGAATTTGACAGTCTAGAAATGTACAAACCTTTTCGGTCAACGATGCAGTCACCTCCAGCTTGCTGCAGAAAAGCTGCTTAAGACATCATCGCAGAGAGGAAGAACCGTGGCTAGCTAGCATGTTATCGACATCAACATTAGGATTACAACATTCTTTGTACTATTTGTTAATATGGTTAGTACATAGTCTCATCAAATTACTGCTCTTACTGTTCAGGCACGACCAATTTCGGCGGTGTGGACTATCGCGGAACCTTCTTTGTGAACACCCAGATTGATGACGACTACGTGGGCTTCGTGTTCAGCTACCAGAGCAACTCGCGCTTCTACCTGGTCTCCTGGAAACAGATTGGAGACGGGGCTGGGGGAGAGGCAGGCGTTCAACTGAAGGCAAGGTCTCTAAATGCATTTGAAGATCAAAGTGGAGTGTTTTGCACTAATCAACGCAACGTATTAAAAAGCTTTTCGAAGATGATAAGCTGAATGAAAAGTGCGTCATAGCATTATCTAACCCATAATCTCTATGGTTGCAGCTGGTGAACTCAACGACCGGCCCTAGTCAAGACCTGGCATTGGCTCTGTGGGCGGCAACTGAGGTCCAGGGGCAGGTGAGACTTCTTTCGAAATTAGTCGGTAGAAGTAATTTCTTCAGATGTGTACAGTCCGGCGTTCGGATTGGAGCTTGCAGTGCAACAGAGGTCTATTCGGGTAGTAGCTAAGTGAAATTTGAAAAAGGAAAGAAACGATTTTTTTTCTGTGATGTATGGTCGACTTTATTTTTCTGTATGTTAACTACCTTTTTCCCGTATAAAACATTCATTTTTTTACATTGTCGCCTATGGAGTTGTATTACTCAGGAATGAGACCATACATGGCACCTCGTAACCGAGGATGAACTGAACTGAACTGAGACCATAATCTATCTCCAAACCTTCAGCATTGCAGGCAATACACTTCTAATTTAGTAACACCTTTGCCACCATTGCAGTGTTTACTGTTTTTTGGGGTTTCTTTGTTGTAATGAAGTTGTAAAGGTAAAGGTAAAGGTAGCTCGATCCAGTTTAGCTTTCAAGTAAGCTTTACAAGAAGCTAATCTTCCACTGGTCGTAACGAGAAAGACAGACAGTATGTACAGATTCAATGTACCGGGGAAATTCCCCTAGCTCTTTGCGACAAGTACAGTGAATAGTGGACCACGGCTTAACGTCCCGTCCCAAGGACTGCAACCCTTTCCAGTAGCATGCGAGTCAGGTGAGTGACAACGGCCGGGAATCGAACCCCCGACCAGAGGCAGGGTTGCTCCCCACTGGACTAAACATGTAATTTCTTCTTTTCCTGTTAGACGAAGCTGCTCTGGGAAGATCCTAACAAGATCGGTTGGAATGACAAGACTTCCTACCGCTGGGAGTTGAAGCATCTTCCAACAATTGGACTGATACGGTACATAACCTATATTTAGATCTTGAAGACGAAAAAACTGATGTTCATTTTCTTCAAAATCCGTCACAGTGAAGAAAATTATACAATCTTTATAGAGAAGAATAGGATTTAGTTACTACGATAGTTGTATCTCCAGGTTGACGCTGTACTCCGGCAGCCAGCTAGTTGTGGACTCTGGTAACGTGCTGGACCTGTCCCTGCGGGGCGGCCGCCTCGGGGTGTACTGTTACTCACAGCAGGGCGTCATCTGGTCCGACCTGGTTACCAAGTGCGATGGTAAGTTATCCTTGTACAAGGTTTTCTGTCAAAAAAGTAGATGACCTTAAGTAATCTGTTTATCAAGCTAGCTTTGCAGGATATACAGTGTAGTAAGATTTCAAGAACAACACGGCTTGTCTCATAATACTAGTATGCTAACGCTTACTACTTTGTTTCAGACAAGTTGCCTCCCGACTTCAGCCCGGTGTGAACTGACCTTGACCGAACGACTACAAGATACAAATGGCATTTCGACCCTGCCTGAGAAATTCATTACCTGAGCTCTTTGTCCAGCCTTAGGCTTCCTGCCCTTTCAGGAAGGGCAGGAACAACTTTCCCTGCCCGCCTAAGAGTACATACTGATCGTTCTGTAGAACGAAGAATGTCAAATGTTGGTGCATCTAGACTTTTACAGATTTAAAGACTGTTAATTTCCGTGAAAATATGAGAGCTATTAAGCGGTCGAGCGGAGTTTGATTCCAGACAATCGCATGTAAGATCACAGAAATTTGTACTGGATAAAAATTTGAGGTGGCTATATAGTCAATAAAGCTTGCGGTTCAATCATGTGAACGTCTTTTGTCGATGTGGCACGTAACGCCATATCAGTATCGTTTCGTCCGTATGAACGGTGCTTTATGACGAAAAGGGATTGTAATTTTTCGTTTATCTGATCAACTTTCATATCGTCCCGCTCCAAGTGAAGATGTCCCAGATCCCTCCTATCTGTAGCAAGTGTGTCTGACAGGTGCGGTGTGCGGCGGATTTGGCACTGCACGGTACCTGGATGCTGGGCACGGTATTAGATATACCAGTGAGATAGGGGCCCTTGTGTTAAAATTATGTATAGGGAAGCACCCATCTAGGTTTCAAAAGCCCTGGGCCACACATGTGCCATTAATACAGAAGGGGGGCTATATCCAGGTTGCAGTGGAGTGCCAGTGGTCAATTTTCATCCTTTTTACCTTCGTCAAGAAGGTTATGTTTTCGGTCTCGCTCGTGTATCTGTCTGTTTGTTTGTTTGTCTGTCTGTGACCACGATAACTCGAGAATGCCAGGATGGATTGT
>LZCU01142484.1:3832-17494 GCA_001663935.1 Asymmetron lucayanum | reverse complement strand
CCCCCATTAGACTGCATACATTACATGTTCTGAGTTGCTTAGGCCCTCTTTTCAAGTCCAGCGAACGTCGATCGATTATGAAGCTCGCCCGAAGTTCGCCGAATTTTAAAATAGGTCGAGCGTCGTCGGTATTTTTCGCTGAAAATCTGTCCTCTCACATCTTCGGCGGAGCTCGGCCTACGTCCGTTGAACACTAATAATCATAAATCCTCTATAAGATCGTACCATCTCTTGGACACGGATGAAGACCGACTTACCTGGTAAAAAGACAATACCTGGATAGAGTTTAATACGTCTGTGGTGAGAAATGTGCAGGCAAAAATGGGGTGGTCGGGTACAGTGAAAAGGATAACATCAACAGCAATGCTGTGATAGACCAACCTAAATACTACCACAGGCGCCACAAAGTCAAAAGACAAGGCAATTTAACATAAAGATAACGATTTTCACCAAAGGGAAATCGGACGAAGCCTGTCCGAGCTTCGACCGACCATCAATGTGCCTATGGACACCCGCTTGCCACCTGTGAATGCTTTAGCAAATACCATGCATGCCAACGTAAGACGTCCGCGGCTGGAAATAGCTGCTTAACAGTTCTTATTACAAGTGAGTGAGTGCATTTGATTGATAATAAAAGATGTCCCAAAAAAGCAAGGGCAAAGAATTAAATTGATAAAAAAAAGAATGCGGCATAAGAGGTCTATGTCAGTTCAACGGAGTATTAAGATACAGTGGCGACTGAAGAAGTCAATAGTGAGGAAAAACTACGTGGACATCAGGAACACCGGTAATATGTTATCGAACACAACCAAGAAGCAAAACAAAAAGCATACAAACAAACATATGTTGTCTTTTACCTCCACATTTAATATTCAAAGCGTTTAAGATCTGCGATTAGATTCACTTTTGCAAAGAACGTTGGACATACTCCTTATACAATTTCATAGAAGAGTTTTCGCCCCAACATTTTATACCTTAAACAAACAAAAACGGCTACAAAGCTTAAGCTGTATCATATTAGAAATCGTATGAAAACACAACATAAATTTAACGTAACATTGAAACTGTTCAGCACACTTCAGAATTCATGACATATAGTGCCAGAATTCATGACATATAGTGCCAGAATTCATGACATATAGTGCCATGTTGATTACCTGACAGGAGAAGCTCGGTCGAGGCCCGTACAAGCTCCCGACGACACCAGCAAGACGCTCGCTCGTTCGAAGCACGCCCAACTTTGCCCAACTCGGACGGAATACCGACGACGGTCGTCCGACTATTGTCGGAAGTTTGGGCGAAGCTAGAGCGAGACCGCGGAATTCGGGCGAGCTCCGACCAAAGAAAAAGCGGCTTAGGTAAAGTTTACGGCCGCTGACAGTCGTTCTAAGGATCGATGACAAGGGTGCACATCGGTGGGTGAAAATAGAACCAACGTCATTGGCACGTTTTCGTGCCAATGACGTCGGCCCTACTTTAACCCACCGATGTGCACCCTTGTCATCGATCCTTAGAACGTCTGTCAGCGGCCGTAAACTTTACCTAAGCCGAAAAAGCGTCTAATATCGTCGAGTGTTGGCCGTTCCTCGAGCGAGCTACGAGCAACCAGTTTACGAGCTCTGCGAGCTCGAAAATCGCCGCCGATTGATTGCTGAATTTGGGGGCAGCTCACCGGGAGCGGTGAACGTCGGTCGATGCTCGAAAATCGGCCGAAGCCCAGTGTCATCGACAGGACTTCGGCCAATTTTTGGGCGAAAATGCCAGCTAAGAGCTCGCCTATAGCTCGGCCGAGCTCCGACCTTGATTTGAAAAGGGGGCTTTACGCCATCATTTGGAGCAGCAAAGAAAAGTCCTATTTTTGTGTCGTGGTCCTGACGTTCTGGGGATTGATAACTTTCGGTTCAAGAAAAAAAGTGGCCGAGGTTGGGCACCCTTGAAGCTTCCTTTTAACTGAAGATGTGTTTCTGTTGATTACTTAGAAACAGGTTAAACAACAGAGAAGATTTCCAGCGTGCTAACAAAAGCTTTCAACAGTGTAGCAAGCAGCGTCACATCGTTTATGTCCATGAAGGTATGGTCTGTATAATATGAAGACACAGTAAGTCATGTCTCTTCAATGATGAGAACTCATTTTGCCAAGTGTATACAATATCACAGTCATAAAGCTGTCCATCCGTTTGATCTGACGCACTGGAAGCAGGTTAATGAGAATTTCTACCAAACTCTTTAAACATTCCATATTAAACCACACATACGTACCTTCAATTTTTTCCAGGTATGAGAAGTTTTTGTGAAGTACGGTAACTAATAACAAGGCTTTGTATCTTCTAAACTACTTGGATTATTGGTGGCAGTGGGGAGATCCAAGGATGGAAAGAAGCACGGAAGGATGGTGACAAAGTAGAGAGACGCCGTTAATAAGTACGATAGTGTTTGAAATATTTCTTGTTACAGGCATCCGACTTATCGGAGGAAATTCAAACAACGAAGGTAGGGTTGAGGTTCTCCATAACGGAGTGTGGGGGACCATCTGCGACGATAACTGGGGACTGAATGACGCCAACGTGGTGTGTGGGCAGTTAGGGTTCCCAAGCGCCACATCCCCTCCTAATCAAGCATACTTCGGACAGGGGTCTGGGACGATCTGGCTGGACGACCTAGTTTGTTATGGTTATGAAACAACCATCAGTGACTGTGGACACAACGGATGGGGCCAACATAACTGTGGGCACAGTGAAGATGCTGGAGTTGTTTGTGAAGTTGGTAAGTCTTGGGTTCGACCTATTTGCCTTACCTTCAACACTTAGTCTGCCAGATGATACATCAGACCACGCGTCTCTCAGTGTCAGGTGAGTAAAGTCCCGATCTCACTGGCATCGCGCCCGTTCGCGGCATAATTGCGCCACGTCACACGAAGTGACCACCTATCAACAAGAAATTGGGCGAAGCGGCGCGAATATAAGGCGTATTTTAAAAAAAATTAAAATGGCGCGAAGCGCTAACCGACTCAAACTGGCGCGAACCGGCGCAAAATGGCACCCGTGCAAAGTGGCACAAGACGTCACTTGTTTCTCTTTATTATTTACCTAAATTTCATCGCGAACCGGAGGTCACTGAAATGTTTTGGACGGTGAAGACAGACCTACGATTTGAATAGGGTAATTTTTCTTTCTGAAATTGAAAACACGACAAACGTACTCATCTAACCTCCATCGACGTACTCATCAGTAGTTCGTATTTAGCTAGACCATAGTGACTCACTATGGTCAATTGAAACTTTGATATTATATCGCCCTAATATAGCGAAACCCGGGAATGGGATGTCGAAATGGGGAGGGCCGACCTGCTCACTTGAACTCAAGCGCAAATGCGTCGCGACCCAGTGTGAGGGCAAATGGAACTTCCGCGAATGCGCAAAGATTCCTGGCGCAAACGCGCGCGAAGCCAGTGAGATAGGGGTTTTAAACAGGATCAAAATCAAAAAGAGACACGTGTGTGTCTGTAAGCGACATTTTTTACTACCTGGTCGTTCAGATTGAACTGGACAAAAACGTTTTAGCTTTTTCGTCTTTTTCAGACGTTAATGAATGCGCCGATAACACCGACAACTGTGACCAACATGCCACGTGTACGAACACGGCAGGCTCCTTCACATGTGCCTGTAGATCGGGCTACTACGGCAGTGGGACGTCATGTACAGGTCTGGCTGGTTACATACAACACGTGAATGTTTTCAACAACTTTTTACCTTGACCTATAAAATGATTACATCTTGCTGCTTTTTTAATGATTGGGCTTTGTCAAAGGCAATTTTGTGAGCAGCGAAATGTTATGTTATTATTTTTCTTCCTCCTTTTCTGCAAACGTTGAAATTAACATTTTAACCCAGCGCATTGCAGGCTGCTTGCTAGAATAATTTGCGGCAAGGAACAGTTTAGAAAGCTAATCGACTATTATGCCAGAGCTTGCCTAGTACATACGTTTCCTCTCCCAATAATAAAAATATAATTGGGAGAATAGCATGTTTTATTCTAGCTAAGAGGACACACGTTCATGCACTTTACAACACAGCCCTACAAAAGCTGTGTTGTTCAGAGCTTGAAAGCGTTTGTTGCCCTACTCAGGTTGTGGACATTGTGCTGGAAGCTCTCAATGTAACACAGTGTCCGGTGGCTGTTATGCATGTCTTTCGCCTTGGACTGGACAACGTTGTGAAGACAGTAAGTGGATTTTTTTATCGTTTTTTGCTTTGTCAGAGGAGTCTTGTGTATTTCCCTATATAGCCAATGCCGAGTGCCCCCTTAACTGTTAATGGTTTATTTCAATGACAATGCCTCTTTACTCTAATTTTGTCTTCAGTACTTGTTTCGCGTTGGTAGTAAGTGAGATCATTTCGATGACCAGTCGTCATTATAATAACATAATGTTGGTATCTTACAGTTCCTGCCGAGGTGACCGGTAACCCACAGAACGTCATTCAGTCCGTGAACTCACAAGCAGTATTCACCTGTACCGGACGGGGAGAACCCATGCCAACTGTCACATGGCGACACGGTGGTAGTACGGTTTCATCAGGAACCGTCACAACGAGACCAGACCACACGCAACATACATTCAACAGTACACTGACCTTCAGCAACATACAGATGGCAGATAATGGACAATACACGTGTACAGCCACCAATGCTGTTTCCATGGACACATCACAAGCTGCAACTTTGACCGTACAAAGTAACAAATACATAATATACATTATACTTTTGAACGTTTATGCCTGCTCTGGATTATTTCATACTAAGTGCTTTGATCGTATTTTGCTAAGACAGCAATTTACTAGTTTTAGAAAATAGATGGTCTTACCTCATGTTGGTATGTTACAGTTCCTGCCGAGGTGACCAGTGATCCACAGAACGTTGTTCGGTCCATAAACTCACGAGCAACGTTCAACTGTGCCGGACGGGGAGAACCCATGCCAACTGTGACATGGCGACACGATGGTCGCACGGTTTCTCCTGGAAGCGTCACGACGACACCAGGCCACGCCCAGCATACATTCTCCAGCTCCCTGACCATCAGCAACATACAGAGGGCAGATAACGGAAATTACACTTGTACAGCTATCAACTCTGTTTCCACGGATGCATCTCAGGCTGCCGCTTTGACCGTTCTAGGTAATGAACACACACTGTGCATTACGAAGTGTTAGCAGTGAATTGGTTTCTTGGGACTATGAGCGGAGAGATTTGATTTCACGTCTTTGGACCTTTTAAACACTGTAATTCAGCTAATTTTGTTTACAAATTGTCACAAATTTATATTTACGGCTCTAAAAAGTTATTTGAACCTAAACATCGGGTTCCGGAATATGGTTTTAGAACACGAATTCTATGTTCTAAAGTTCTAAATACTGGAAATTGTTTCTGGGAAAAACTGTATAGCAGTTGGGAGGATATGCGTTGCACAAAAATTCTTGATTGAAGTTTCAATAGTTAAGGGATTTGAGTGGCCTGCTTTTGCACACAAAAGTTGGTACTCTAGTAATAGATTGTCTTTTTTTCAGAACGGCCTGGAGAAATAACCGTGACCGTGACCTCTCGAAGCGCGACAAGTCTTCGCGCCACGGTAAATGTGGGCTTCACGGGAAACCTACCTATTTCAGCACTGCAGATGAGATACAGGCGCAGTTACGTGTCTGTATGGGGTAGCTGGATACATGTTGGATTTACAGGTACACAAGGAGCCGTCCATGTCACCGGTATGACGCCAGCTACAGACTACACTGGAGAAGTGAGGGCACAGAATTCTGAAGGCTGGAGTCAAGCTGTCCGGTTTACCTGGAGAACTGCACGTAAGTATTGTACATGTCGTTTCTATTATATTTTCTCATCACGTAGTTTTGGATCCAGCGGGAAATGCAGCGACCATCTGGCTTAGCCTCTATGATTTTCCAGCTATGTTTCCTTGGCACTTTGTTCGGACTCTAGATTATTTTATACGAAACGTTTCGCGTTGATCCTATTTTGCTTCAGGTAGCAAATTACTAATGTAAATACAGACATGATCTGACTTAATTTTGGTCTGTTGCAGTACCGGCCGAGGTGACCAGTGACCCACAGAGCGTTACTCGGTCCGTAAACTCAGCAGCAACGTTCACCTGTGCCGGACGGGGAGAACCCATGCCAACTGTGACGTGGAGACACGATGGTCTGACGGTTTCAACCGGAACCGTAACGACACCAAACAACGTCCAGCATACATTTACCAGCACACTGACCTTCAGCAACGTACAGAGGGCAGATAATGGACAATACACGTGTACAGCTATCAACTCTGTTTCCACGGACACATCATCAGCTGCAACGTTGACCGTCCTTGGTAATGAACACACTGACAATGATTATATCAGAGAAAATAATGAGTTTTGATTTGATATGATTTGAGTGAATTGATTTTCAAGCAGTGACTTGTCCCAATCATCAAAACCGACAAATATAACATATCACTAGAAACTTTGCCTGTTAGATGTATTACATAATTATATTGTCTTCTTTTCAGAACGGCCTGGAGAAATAGCAGTGAACGTGTCCGCGCAAAGTGCGACAACTCTTCACGCCACAGTAGATGTGGGCTTCACAGGGAACTTGCCTGTTTTAGCCCTGCAGATGAGATACAGGACGAGTGACGTTCCCACATGGGGTTCCTGGGCACCTGTTGGATTTACAGGTACACAAGGAACCGTCCATGTCACCGGTATGACGCCAGCTACATACTACATTGGAGAAGTGAGAGCACAGAATGCTGAAGGTTGGAGTCAACCTTTCCGTTTTACCTGGAGAACAAGAGATGCACGTAAGTACTAAAGAGATCGTTTTTGTTTTTATGTTTCTACTCATGTAGTCTTGGGTACAGCCGAAAATGCAGCCGCCATCTTTCTTAGCCTCTATTTGCATACAGCTATGTTTCCTTGGTAATTTACTAATTCTAAAACATACATGGTCTGACCTCATGATGGCATTTTACAGTACCAGCCGAAGTGACCAGCGACCCACAGGACGTTATTCAGCCCATAAACTCAACGGCAACGTTCAACTGTACCGGACGGGGAGAACCCATGCCAACTGTGACATGGCAACATGACGGTCTTACGGTTTCATCCGGAAACATTACAACGAGAGCAGACCACGCCCAGCACACATTCTCCTGCACACTGACCATTAGTAGCATACAGCGGGCAGATAACGGACATTACACGTGTACGGCCAACAATTCTGCTTCCACGGACACATCACAAGCTGCAACTTTGACCGTCCTAGGTAATGAATACATGCCGTGCATTGAGAATGATGATATCGCTGAAAACATGAATCGTCGTCCGTCCATGTTTCAGACTGTAACTAATGATCACACAATGATCTGCAAGGATTGTTCTTGTTATACCAATTACATTTCGCCTCTTTTCAGAATGGCCGGGATACCAATCATATAGTCGCTTGAATTGTCATCAATTGATATTTGAGGTTGGTAGAACTTAGGATATGGAGATTTTTAATGTGAATGTGGTTGTGAAAAGAAATCTCCACATTCCAAAGACTGTATCTGTTATACCAGTTACATATTGGTTTCTTGTCAGAATGGATACCGGTTATTTTGTTGGCTTGATTTCAGAACGACCTGGAGAAATAACAGTGACCGTGACCTCCCTAAGCGCGACAACTCTTCGCGCCACGGTAAATGTGGGCTTCACGGGAAACCTACCTGTTTCAGCACTGCAGATGAGATACGGGCCCAGTGACGTGTCTGAATGGAGTGCATGGGTAAATGTCAGTTTTACAGGTACGCAAGGTACCTTCGATGTCACCGGACTGACTCCAGCTACAGACTACACTGGACAAGTAAAGGCAGAGAATTCTGAAGGCTGGAGCCAGGCTGTCCAGTTTACCTGGAGAACGAGAGATGCGCGTAAGTACCGAAGAAATCTTCATGTTAAGTACACGGATGCTTTGAATAATAATTTGTTACTTCTACTCTTAGGTCATTTGGATTCACGTCGCAAACACAGGAAGGGCATTGGGTGTCTCTTTAAGGTCTAAGATCTATTAAATCGACACCACTAATAACAAACCTGACAGAGTTACTAGCGTCTTCGGGCCACAGTCTGTTCATGATACATGAATTATTTTGACGTGTCTCAACGACGATTTATTAACCATCTCTCGGTATCTTCCAGCCCCAGGACCTCCGTCAAGTCTACAAACTTCTTCAATATCTCACCACTCCATCAGTCTCACCTGGCATCAGCCTGCAGTAACAAATGGAGCCATCACCCACTACTCAGTTCAGTACGGCCCAACTATGAACTGCTCTAACGTTGATATGTCACGTGAGGTCACCACACACAACAGCATCACAACCAAGACAGTTCAAGGTCTCGTCCCATACACCACGTACGCCTTCAGAGTGCGTGGGTT
Organism: Asymmetron lucayanum; assembly: GCA_001663935.1. Lineage (NCBI taxonomy): Eukaryota > Metazoa > Chordata > Leptocardii > Amphioxiformes > Branchiostomatidae > Asymmetron > Asymmetron lucayanum. Next base: position 9,026 of record LZCU01142484.1, on the reverse strand, counting down.
CACAAGCGCCGGACCAGGCAACTTTACCGACTGCCTGCACGCAATGACGACGGAGTTTAGTAAGTAACGTTACTTAAAATCGCATGAAATGTCACTGTTGTTGCCTTTCTTTGGAAGGACGTCTTTTTTTGCCATGCCAATGCTTAGATAATTTCTACAGTTTTTGCGAGCGTCATTACAATTTGTGGTAGGTAATACGGTCGCTATAATGTAAAAAAAAACGTTTTAAAACAATTTTGTTATTTCTCTCACGTCTGTCCTTAGCTCCAACAAAGCCAACATTAGTCGAGCTAAACGATGCGGCTGTGTGCAACTGTGAATCGGTTAACACACCAGGGACAATCCAGCTGCAGGCGAGATGGCGACGACCACAGCACGTGTACGGAGAATTACGTGGATACAACCTGAAACTTCAAAATCAGAGCAGGACCATCTACGACCACAACATCACACATGATCTTCCCGATGACGAACGTATCTACGTCATATCGGGCAACGACGTTGAAGGCCTTGAACCTGCTCAAGAGTATACTTTGACGGTTAGATTTATGAATTTTTGAACTGTCATGAATTGGAGTTACGTAAATGTGCCATTCCCTTTTTGTCACCCTCCTCCCGAAATAGTAGGGCTTACTTCGCAACGATTGCTGTCCATCACCATATAATTTCACCATCTGCATAACATGGCATGATTAAACATTACCTCGAGAACAGTAACATCTTTAATATGCTCCCACAGGTTTCTGCGTATAACGACGTGTACGGAGGGCAAGTCAGCACCCCGGCGGTTAATCGGACAAGTGATGGATGTAAGTATAGCTTCTTTCACCTTACCCCATTTAGAGTGGTTAACTACTTATTTTCCACATTTCATAGACAAAACAACTAGATTGGTGAGGTTATCCACAAAGCGCATCATTACTTAAATTCCAGGTCCGACTGCACCGTCACTATTTAGAAATGAACAAGAGGACACGTGCGGAGTTAACTGGACGTCACCTTCACATCCAAGTGGGAGCATCCAAGGATACTCGGTGAGATTTAGAGATATTATGGCCTCAATGCGGCCTATTTACTACAGCTAGACTCCCCCAACATCTTGCCGAGGAGCACACGTTCTTAAGGTTGCTAACATTCTTAAAGCTACACTGTATTCTTCCAGGTGCAAGTAACTTCCACGCGTCTGACTGAAGACTCGCTCGCAGCGTCAGAGGAAGAGCTTGTCAGCACGTCGCAGGAATCCGGTCTGGAGTGGTCTGCGTCTCTGGACAGCCTTCCGGCATATTCCCTGATCCACGTCACAGTCCGAGCTGTAACATGTGCCGAGGGAGAAAGTAGCGAAGTAATGTGTGCAGTATCGAGAATAGGTGCGTATCTGTACACTGTCTATGCTGGTAAGGACTCTCGTTGACCAACTCAATCAAAAGACATCCGCGTCTCAAATAGAGGTCTTTGATTTACAGAAAGAAATCGGTGTACTTTTATTGTTACTGTAATGTGTAAAACCTTACCATAAGAAAGCGTACATGATAGTTCAGGGGGAGAATACTTTACCGTACTTTGTCCTCTCTTTGCAGAGCCACCAGATTCAGCTTCTATGTCAGAAGTTACAAGTGAAGCTTCTTCATTGACGTCGACTTCCTTCGACATCGTTCTTCCTAGCATAAGTCAGCGGAATGGTCCAATAAGGTAAGAAGTGTACAAGTTGTTCTACAACGATTATCTTTGGATAAAATAGCTTCAGCTTAACGAAAATCTTTACAATGGAGGCAAATGTCCTGACTTGGCCCATATGACTATCAACCGCATTCACATCAAATCCAGCGTATCTATATCTATATCTGAGTGTAAATGACGCGATTTTGATGTGTTTAGCTGCTACCAGATAATCGTTGTGCCGATGGAGAACGATGAAAGCCTTGACGAGCTGACAAGCAAGGTTGGAGGACCGCAAGACGTTTTGACCGTAGCAGCTCCGCCGGCACCGGAGGGGAGAACACTGCCATACATAGCAGCTGCCTTCTCAAGGTGAGTGTTGAAATTCCCTTCTTCTTCTTTGTTGTGCAATTCCTTTGTTTCCATTTGGTGCAGCAACTGCAGCAACATGACATTAGGAATATTGAAACTACAGACGCTGAATTATATTTGTCGTGTAATTATTATTTTTTATTAAACTTTGATTCAGGCACAACCAGGCCCATATCAAGGACATCAAAACATAAATACTTTATCAAAAACATACAAGACAGTAGGAATATTGGGTGGGACCATTCTAGGTGTTTAAAAAGTGATTTAATTATGTGATGAGTTTTCTACATTTTAATATTTACACACAGCCACACAGATGAGCCTGTCACGATAGGGAACGACGAACCGTGCACGGACGAGTGTTGTCAGGTTGGGGAGTTCGATGCCACAAAACAGCCTCACAACAGGGAACTCACACCCGGGTCGACATACACCGTAACAGTGCGTGCATATGTGAATCTTGATGGTCAACGCATCAGACGTGACACTGCTTCATGGGTATGTTTAACAATAACATTGACTTATGGTATCATCAAAATATATCTCATTCCAGTAACCAGAAATTCCAAGTAGCAAATACTGATGATATAGCAATTTGTCCCTCCTTCCTCACAGGCACAGACTTCAAGCATATTCATGCAACCGGTCACTACAGGTGATATATACTGTTTCTTATGATGTATCATATGTCACATTCATCGTATTTGAATGCTTGTTGAGTATTTCTCTATACCTGACATGTAATGCCAATGAACTATGCATCAATGCAGTAGCACCATTCCCCCTGGTGCCTGTCATTGCTGGTGTGGCAGCAGCTGTCGTCGTCAGTATTGCAGCCGGAGCCATCTTCATGTTTTACAGGTGGGTGGTAAACTTCTAATATCTATCATCTAGTTATAAGTATATGGTGTAAACAGGTAGATTGAATATATGTCTGGGTAATCTGGGTGAAGATTTACGTTAAAATCCCACAATAAACTTAAAAGGCATAGACTGTAGCGATGCAAGCTCATATAAAAACAACCGAGCATAGCGCTAATATTCTAACACCGACATTACGTACCTTGTCAGCTAAATCAACAAGAACTTAGCTACGTATGAATCTTGATTGCACCACATCGACCGTATTAAAGCTGGCAACCTGTAGCTGTATATGCAATCGTGTTGTCCATTACCTTGATGTCGCCATCATCCAGAGAGAATGGTACAAATCTCCACTACCTGTATTTGTTGTTATACTAAATATAAGAAACTGCTTGGTTTTAAGATGATGATCTCTTTGTAACTGAAATCATTTGCGGTCCTTCCCGTCAGGAGAAAATGTTCCAATGAACGTAAAGGAGGAACAACGGAAAGAAGCGATATTCCCTTAGCTGACGTTTGTCGGAGATCTGAGATCGAAGGTGTTGTCAACGAGACATATGCCATGACTGAATATCCAGAGAAGGTAAAAATGTTGTCTCACTAATTGTCTCCTTCGTAGTTATATTACCTTTTTGTCTATAAGTAAGTTCATGGCGAATTTTATGGCTTACCGTAGGTGAACAGCCAAAGCTGCAACAGAAGCTACAATTTTCTGCATTTTGATATGTCAAGGATTTTACGCTTGCTAACAAAATACATCTGCATGCAGAAATCCCCAGATACCCAGGTTATGGCTCTGAATTTCTGGGAGATCCCAAGGACGTGTCTGCAGCTCTTCAGACCTCTCGGCAGCGGGAATTTTGGAGAGGTGCGACTAGGAGAAGTCCGGAACCGAGGTCTGACAACGACTGTGGCAGTCAAGACCTTAATAGGTCATCTATTTTTTTGCCTTCTTACATGTGTGTCGTCTACTTTGCTCAGCGTTACCAACACAATACAGGAATACTGTATAGGAAAATATGACAAACAAGACGACTTTACTTTATTTTAAAGAAAAAATGGTTCCTATTACATTACAAACCGGCTGAGTTTTTATGCGCTTCTAGAATACGAAAGACAGCAAAGCATTGGCCTACATGCATTGACCCAAACCACGTAACAGATACTCTGATTTAGCCTCATGCCAACTGGTAGTGGCAGCCAAACAAAATATACGAAATCGATCTTCTTCCAGTGGATCAGCTACATGGTTCAACTTTATCTCTAACTCTACCAATGTTTGATAATTCTTTTTAAGACTCAGCATCTGACCTTGACAAGAGAGGCTTGTTGGGAGAGCTGGAGATCATGGTCACCGTTGGTCGTCATGACAACATCATCTCATTAGTCGGGGCATGCACCAAAGACGGTTAGTCGAAATATAAATCGTTTACGTGCTTTAATTTGTACTACAGGGTGTCCCCAAAAAGTAGTTCATGCTTTTAATGTTTATTATTGCAATCTCATACAATGTACCACCGTAATCTTTAGATTTTTATTAAGTATAATAAATATGCTTTTCACTGATACCCAAATGGCATTTTTACAGCCATGCATCACAGAGCATCAGCGAATGAAAAATGATACAGTACTCCAAACCCACTTGATCCAGTCTAACCATTGTGAACAAGTTGGAAATGGGAGGTGCACTGTTATGCTAATGACTTGGTGCTATCCAGAACAACATCGCTGGACCAAACGGAAGTGTAGTACAATTTTTAATCCGCAAATGCTCTGTGATGCATGCCTGTAAAATGTCATTAGGGTATCATTGAAATGCATATTAATTATACTTCGTTTTTGGTGATACACTGTATGAGATTGTAATAATAACCATGAAAAGCTTTAACTACTTTTGGGGACACCCTGTAGAGGCAATGATTTCGCTCTAATAGCCATAGATATACGACGAACCATAGGGAACTATTAACAAAAATTCAAGCTTCAATTTGTGGTGTTTCCAACCTGCCTACCCCTCTTGATCTTGATCTGTTTCACCAAAATACATAACCGACGTTTCTGTACAATAGAGCACGCTGTTCTGTCAAGCCCTTACTGATGATGTTCTGGCAATCCATCCAGGTCCTCTGTGCCTGGTGGTGGAGTTCGCCCCTAACGGATGTCTGAAAAACTGGCTAAAGGCAAATGATCCCAATTTAGAACCAGAGGCTGCATACAAGAACCAGGCAGCTTCCGAACTTCCAGTGGAACAACTCGTCCAGTTTGGCGTCGACGTGGCCAGTGGGATGAGCCATCTGGCAGC
>LZCU01142308.1:1472-14629 GCA_001663935.1 Asymmetron lucayanum | reverse complement strand
ACTGATCGTGAAGAGGTGTTTGCTCAAAGTGGAGTCATTGACGACAAATGTGAGGCACCGTTTAGCCCGTGGGTTAAGCTTCAGATATTCGCAATGTTCGAAGTGATATCAGTCTGCCAAAATTCGTCTCGCCTACCCACGACAATATGGGCGGGCGGCGGCCGCTTTGCTTCCTTTCGAGCTGGCGCCTTGCGCCTACGTCATTGGTGGAACAGCAAAAAAAAAACACCTCCAAAGTTTCCAATACTTTTTGCAAACGCGTTTTGTTATACCGTTCCCCTACCTTTTTATTTCGTTAAATTAGTGTGGCAGCATTTTGTTTTACATCTTTGCGCCAGGTTGAATGGGCAACAGCCATAGCCAAAACAATAGAAGGAGCAGGTAAGGCTCGACAGAGATGAACGCGGCATTATAATTTGTCCCACACAAGATCACATGATCCTTCAGTGGCGTAGCTTCCTATCACATGACGTGACGTCACTTCCTGTCAACATGATCATAGCGAACGTCATCATTCCGAACTGACTCACGGGTTCCGCTCACTGCTCTCAATGTCACCGGCAATGTCAAATCGCGTTCTTTCCATCCATGAAAAAGTGATCGGAATTCGATGAAGCGAACTTACAGAATGCCATTTGGCCAAGGTCAAGCGCAATGTGAAACTCTCAATCATATTTCACAATGTTCCAGAGAAATGAATGTAATAGTGTGGTATAACGTTACATGATCAAGAACATGTCTATTGAACATATCATTCTTGCATACGGAAAACTCACTAGATATACACTTAGTTTATATCCAAGTATTATCCATTCGGTGAAAGTTTATCACTGTCTTAACCATTATTATTTTAACTCCCAATTGAGGCATGAACTGCTAAAACGTTGAACACTCCAGAGCATTCAATGTACAGAGTACGAGAGAGAGTGAGAATGAGAGTAGTAGAGGGGGAGAGAAAGTAAGGGTTTGCCACAAGGTGCGTGTATAAAGTCCTTAATGTAAGATGTCTTTGTCACAATTTGCTTTGTTGCTAAGAGAAGATTTGTAGAAAAGTAAAAAAGGTTTTATTCGTTACACATCTCAGCCTGTCATAAGCGCCAAAACAAGCCATAAGCGGCCTTTGTTAACTACATGCCTAGCTTTTCGACAAATATCTTAACTGTTTTCGTTCGCTATTTCTTGCGCCTGAAGAGAGGTGCATATCCCGTTCTCGGCTACTAGATTTGGCACCGGAACGCCAAGCACTGACATGGTTTTCACGTATCTATGAACCAATAGAAAACTACGAATAACTGAAATGAACAAAATAGATATATAAACAAACTAACAAAATTTAAACAACTTCTGCCAAGCTAATGACCTCGCTTATGTAGAGATAAAATAACACACAGCGATAAAGTCAAAATTATTTAAAAAGACAAGGAAACCACGAAATCTACTTGTTTTCCTGTTTCCCAAGGCGCATAAGGTGCCAACTCCCTTACTAGGCCCCTACAAAACAGCCAGCAGAGTTGGCCAGGCCATTCGAACAGACGCCGGCCATCCATTCTCTGCATTCTCCCCGTCCCCCTCTGAATCAATAGTCATTATCTGACGGAAAATGGTCGATCGGCCTCCTCTAATGCCGCCGCCATTTTCTCAAGTAGATTTCGCTGATGCCACCATTACGCGATGTGGACTGATGGAGGGTTTTGTGGAAGGCGACCTGGCAGAAATCTGTCTTATGAGAACGATATCAAGTTCTTGGCTGCTGTGGGGTTTCATTTTCGGACGGAAAAACACTAATTATAGACAAGAAGTCTTGCCATACAATCAAATTTACAAGTAATATTGGACAAAGTAACGAATAAACGTTACGTAATATTATACAGGAATCCCCGCGTTCAGTTGATTTTTTTGTTTTGTTTTTTTCTTCTCATCACGCACTTAAAAAAATCTGTCTAATCTAAGATTTCTACTGATGTTGTTTCATAAGAAAATTATTAATAAAATTTCGTTCCAAGCGCGCTGTGTGTGATTCACTATTTCCTAAGCAGTGAGTCAGAGGCAAATGATCAAGTGAATATAGGGGTGTAGCTACGACGCCGTACTTCGCATAACTCAACATTATCAAAGGGGAGATGAATACGCCAAAGACAGTAAAGGAAAACAGTACCTTGCAGAATATCAGACTATACAGCACTGAAATAGCATTTCCAACAAATGAAGGCGTGACACCAACGCAGGGGTTCAAGGAACTATACAACATTTCATGACTGTCTTGGAAAGCAAAACGCCCCACGAAAGCTACAAACTATAGAACGTGGAAATAAGACAGACTTCTGCAAGATTAGAAAAGATGGGTAAAGAACTTGGAATGCAGATTTCTTGGAAACCTTTCGTTGAGAAGAATTCGTTGAAATGACATGTGAAGGAGACAGCGGTACGCGAAAATTACTTGGGAACGTATACGCAGGGCTCACCGCAGATGTATAGTGTGAAGTAGTATCTGACAAAATTAAAGCTTTTGATCCTGCACTTTTAAGTAGGGCTTATACAGCGAGTTTTTTCGGAAAGAAATTTTGTCTACACAACCAACCAATTTAAAGTTCATAACTGTTGGTTATTATACATGTTATATAGGGTCACGGAAGTATCTGTATTGGTATCTGTATTAGTATAGACGAGCCTGAAGCCAGGGAAGGCTCCATCAACACATTCTCTTGGACGTACTCAAGAAATTAAAAGAAAATGCAAATGACAGTATTTGCCGTTTAATTAACAGCGTACGTAAGCAATGCTGACAGCAATTGGATTTGGCGCGAAAGCAGCCACAGTAAAATTTTTGTGAGAAAATTGGTTCATGGGGTGCACAGTACTGAATGGTATGACGCACAAAGCTAGCTCCCACAAAGAAAAGAGACTCGTAGAAATGTAGCAAATTAAGTTACCACAATTACTCTTAAGTAACGGGGTGTAGCTCTGCAATCCCAAAGCAAGAAGCTGTTAAAATATCTGCATTGCCAGGGAGATGGAAAACCGAAAACTACAACGGCGTTTTTGTCTATGTGCGAGCATCAATTAGACAGGTCTTCAAATAAATTTCTCGTTAGGTCACCAACCCCGTGACCCCGTCCGTCACAGTTGACCCGGGGTCACGACCCAGAGTTCAAGACCTGAACATAAATATAATGTAGAGGGACATTAACGAGACCCATCTTGTTGGCGAGAAAAATGGCGACCCGGTGGTGCGTTTCCATTTCTTAGTAATTGGTTCCAAACGAATATTCAGACTTAACGTATCATATGACGATTTAGTTTCGAAAGAATGTACTTTAAGGAGAAAGGAACATTTGAGTTTATTCGGAAGTTGTTTGCGATGCTTCGTAACAAGGCCAGTACTTGTAATGAAATTACCGTTACTTTTCATAACGGCCAGGTGAGCTTAAGACGTTCAGGATTAAGAAGCAAGGATGGGCCCTTAATTGATTCCTTCACAACCTATTAACATCATACTTGTAGAGAGTCCTACCGAGTACTTCATAGAACAATTGAGGATTTACGGAAATAATTTTCCTCGCATTAGTCTCTTGACGTCATGTACGTCTCAGAACAAAGAAGCGTGCGTCAGAACATGTCGTCTTCTTAATCTTGTGCGTCCCGTCAGAGCACGGTCGTTAAGTCACAAGAAGGAAACTGACAGAATTTGCCCAACTGTTGCTTTTTAGGTGACGTCAACGTGTGGACCTCTGTGTTAACCTGTAACCACACAAAGCGCGAGTCTTCTGTACTGTATTATAGTAGAGTAAATCCTATTGGGGGTGGTTACACTTTGGACTAAATAATTCTGTTTGCTACGACATTTGCGCAGAGTTTTGTCTGAAGTATCATCGACGTGATATCCTGTATATGAACGCAATTTTTTTTAAAAGATCGAAGAGCAATTTTGCAACCAAAGCCAGTGCCGGCTAGGTGCGCAAGTTGGAATATGCGACAAATCAGAATGGTCAAATCCGGAGTTTTTCAATCGCGTCAACGCATCCAAGCCACAGGCGACAGATTATTCCAACTATGTTGAACAATTCGTTGGCGCCCAAAATCAGTTCATCACAACAAGTAGAATGTGTAGCTTTATTTTATTCACATTAGTTTGTTTATGTTTCGTTTATTTCGTTACAGCGGTAGTTTTAGTTGATCTTCTCCGACAGGAAACCTTGCGGTGTCAGTTATGTGGTATGCTGTATTCTTAACTGCGAAAACTTTTCTCGTAATAACATTGGTACTGATAGTATAGTAAAGTCAGCAGTTTTCTTCGATATCAGGCCCCCAGACCTCTCAGACTCAGCTTTTTGTCTATTCATATCGTCCGTGTCTTGAGCTCCAGGCTTAGGGAGCCGGGTTAATTAAAACTTACAGGCTGATATCACTGACACAGCAAATACCAGACTCTCGCGTCCACAAGGGAAAGGGATTTACAAAATGTCTCTTAGCTATCTGTTGGAATTCTCCTCTCATAGTGGCGGAGCCTTGAAAAATCCCCTAATACCCACCAATCCTGTGACCTGCAGTGGAATTCAGGTCGTTCATTAACGGCAAAATAGGTTGATAAACTCTTGTTCAAACCTGCAGTTTTTAAAAGATGAACTGTCACAGTTTGAAGGCCCGTGATTGGTCATGAACAAGCCAATCACACGTCTCTGAGAAAAGATGTAGGCCTGTTTTGAAGTTCACTGCACCAGACAGCAACCGCTACGCCTTACTATAAAACAAAAGCTCAATATAAACCTACCACTTCTATTTCATCAAATTGTCTACTTTCATGTGTACTAACCTGGACGTTTTTCTGGCCGTTCTCGGCATAGTTTTCGGCCAACAACAAGCTTTCCGTAGTAAATATCAGTTCAACATCACTTCCGTACAACCATGCCAGTTTTGCCCAAATTATCTAAACGCTAACCAGGAAGTCTAAAGTAGCCAGGCCCGACGGCTGAATACTATATGAACATGGCCCTGTAAATAGGAAAGATTAAACGCCAACAATAGTCTCTTCGGCTATTTGCTGATGTAAAGACATCAAATGTAGCTTGAGGTGAATTTCGGATAGCTTTCTTGGCATCTATTTAGCGTGGATAATCTTATTTCACTGCGCAGCTAAGGCATCTGAAAGGGAAAAAAGTCGTTTCAGGAGGAAACCATTTTGTAAGAGACAATTTTCTTCAAAATGTGTCATCACGAAGTTACCTTAACTTCTGTAATCGGAATTAAAATACTGAATTCAGTTAACTTGGGTGGTATGATTTGCATAGTTAAATGTGTTGAACGGTAGCAGCCGATGGAGTGAGCCTCGGTTGTCGTGTACCTTACCGAAGGCCCCCGTTATGTACTCCCATTGTCTCCGCCCCTTGATTGGTCATCCATCGAACACCATTAGAAATCCAGGTTAATGGCGGAGGGGTCTGCCGGTGCAATCACCTGTAACCTGCTGCTATAATACACCTGTCGCAAGATGAAGTGCCTTCCCTTTCGCACGCCGCAGCGAGCATACAAACTACCATGAGCTTCCGAACTGCGGCAATCTTTCAACCAGCCGAAAGTACTACAGAAAGCCATTATAAGCCCACAGGATGCTTCTTCGACGTGACACAAACTACCGAAAAGAAGCCAGCACAACCCCCCTTCCTGCAGTAAGGACACTCTTTTAAAACACCTGTCGCAGCAAGTTTCCGAACCACGGCCATATTTCAGCCAGACGAACTACTGCAGGAAGCCATTATAAGTCTCAGGCTGCTGCAAGAGCACGGTTAACTACATGCACAGAAAACCTCACTCCAGCAAGAACACACCCTGATTCACGTTTTGAAAGACGAAGTACTTCCACTTTTGCACACTAGTATGCTGCAAGTATACAAACTACCATACTGTCCCAACTAGGGGAATCCTTAAATTGCAGCAGTTTCTGCAGAATACCATCAAAAGCCTAAGGCTAATTCAAACACACAGACTGCTTCAGTAGGTTTTCTGACTGTTGCTGCAGGCATACAAACCGCTCGGATCCAAACCGTTGCAAAATTTCCACGCCAAGCCTTAGGCTACCGAAAGAGCATTAACTACGTCTTTTGGCTGCGACAGCACAAACAAACAAACAAACAAACAAACAGCAAAAGCAAACAAAATCTTTCTCACTCTCATAGAACTGCAAACATGCAAGTTATCTGATTTCAAATGACTTAATAAAAGTACGAAACATCAAGAAATTTTCTCCTCAATAATCTTAGCTCCTTCAAGCTGCATGTATCTGCTGCAGCAGGTTTACCAAGTGCCGAGTGCATTCGCTCTGCAGCGAGCGTCAGAACTATCGCAACTTTCCAAACTCATACAAATTATGAATACACATCGACGTGATCGCAATCGATCCTTCTCCTGGGCTTTCTTGGTTCGCTGGCGAGCCCAGGAATCCTGCACGTAAGCCACGCAGCGCGCCCCTGAGGCGGCCAGGCAGCGAGTAGGAGAGAAAATTGCAGTAAACTGGATCAGGTCTCAACAGAGTTGTTTCTTCCCTGAAGGAGAAGTTAAAGTTTTTCTTGAGATATGATCGAGTGTACAGATCCCTTGCGCTCTGACGAGAGTAAAATTCTATTCTTTTAGGATACGCTTTCCGTTAGGGAAGTGTAAAAGTGTGTGTTTCTTATAGCTTTTGGACCGCTATATCTTGTCAAAAGCTAACATGCAACTGATATCAATTTGAACATAATATCCAGTGGGTTTAGTGTTTGCTAGTTGCTTGTTAAATCTTGAATTAGACTCTTTTGCCAGTTAAAGGTTTGGATGTTGTAGTGGGTTACCGGTACAGTTGTTCGCGGAAAACTACACAATTGTATTGATAAAAAAACAGTTCGGACCGTCCTTTTTTTGCATGTATTCCCTACCAACGTGGCAGCAGTGCAATGCAAAGTAAACATCTTTTAGGACGTGAAACACAACGATATGACTAGCCAATACACCATTATCAGTTTAAGACAACTTCCTTGTAGAATGCAGTCCAGTCAGTCTTACTATACTTTTATACCCTGTTCTTTTGTTTTCATGCACTTTTGTTCTCATGCACTTACAATTAGCCCTCGGGCAAGAATTTGCAATAAACTTTTTTTTAAATTATCACTCCTGATACCGCACTTTTCACGTAGATTTTCGCAGGAAATGAAGTCCATCAGACCCTCTGGTCAGGACGGGTTGTATTTTAGCAAAGATGGCTTTCACACCCAAGACGTATTCCAAACAGGTGTAAGCCTTCCTACAACCTCGGTCAAATCTCGTTAGGAAAAAACGAACTTGAACTATAACCATAATCTCTGAAGGCGACATAGTCCATGCACAGCTCTGATCATATTAGGTTTTCATCGGGATGGAAACAAAATTGTATATACATATTCAGTCTTCTCCACGAATTCTATTCATATTCAGCAAAAAGCAGGACCGGCTGATTTTAGTGGCTGTTGATTCAAACAAAACTTCTACGGTGCACTTAGATTGGAGGCGAAGAAATAACTTTTAGAATCTAGTTGAATAAAATGACAGTTTATAACAGCGACATTTGAGAACAGGGACTGAGGACCGAGGGAATTTTGTTCGCAGAAGGAAAGCTACACTGTTATGTGTGGCGTTCGGAAAGATCTCTGAATAAAACTTACCGCCATATGGATTTGTGTTTTGACAATTTACACATGTCTATCGCGTCTGGAAACGATTTAAGCACAAAGAGAAAGTAACTGTGCAGAAGGTATATCCGCAATCTAAAATAATTCTCCATTCTTGTTTTTTCTTTCCTTGACGAATACTGCCGCATCTCCTTAACCTTTCATTAGTTTTAAAAACTCAATGTTCGTTGATGATACTGAAACGTTGAAAATGAGATCCATTCATTCAAACCATTGTCAAATTTGGAACATTAAGGATTAGAATGTGTTGAGCTTCGTTCGTTGGTGCAAGTCTGATTTCTGTAACCATATCAAATATGTAGCTATTGTCTCCTCTCCCTCCCTTCCCCGGCCCCGCAAGGGCACCTTGTGTATTGATCGCCTCTATCCGCGGTACTGAATGTTCGGGTGTGCTGCTGCCAGCGGCTTTCAGCGGCCCGCCGGCTGCATACTGATCAATCCCCGCAAACTGAGTAATTACAAGCGATGGCCTATCCCCGAGAAGATCATATCCTTACTTAAGCGATCCCTGTGGAGGAGGGAGATAGAGAGGGCCGATCGATAGGCCCCGCTCTGGAGCACTTGAAACCCCCTCGTGCGGCCGGCTGATACGGCGAGCTGCCCTTCCGAGATTATCGGCAAAATTGGCCGCAATTTTCCCCCAGCAATGTTCAACCGGGCTCTTGTTGCAAATTCTCGGCATTTCTTCAGGGACCACTTTAAGGCAGCTTAGACGGACGATGTCGCGATGAAAAATTCATGACCACCGCTGCGTGGCAGGAATGCTGACGGTGCGCAAACGATCCGGGTCCCCACGCTGCGCAGGCTGCAACTTTAAATATGACTAATTGGTACAAAACTATCAAAATCTTGTCCCACACATCTTCTTAAAACTGTAACACCAGAACCAACCATGCTGTCAATTTTGACAAAGTAGGTACTACAAATTTCTCGTTCGACAAAATTATTCGTTCGAAGAAACGAAAACATGTATGCGACTGTAGTGTAGCGTATGGCCCTCCATACACAACACGACATAGATTTTTTCAGAAGGAACGAAAACTTGTAATAGCTGAAACAAACAACATTTCACGGGGTTGCGGATTTATCTTAAGGGAGGTCTGTTATCGTTAAAACGACAACGATTCGTTTTTATGTTGTTGCAATTTGTAATTTTACATTTTATCGAGACAATAACCGACTATCACTGCCCTGTGTACCCCGTAAAACGGCCTGCTGGGGAGTTGATGAATACAACCGTACTATCAGCTACATGCAATATGAGATGATCGAGAATCGGGAGAAGTCAGATGGTTTTGAACATTGAAATTCGATACATCCCCTGCCCTGATTCGATAGATCTATTTGTGTAATTGTGAAGGCACCAGGCCCACCTGGGCTCCTGACGTATCGAATTAAAACGGCTTGGGGTCATAATGAGGCAAGTGAGTGCGCGCTACAAAAATGTGGTGTGTGATGTTTATGTCGGTGGAGAAAGTAGACTTTGTAGTTTTTGTAGAAACAGCAGGTGCCTTGTATGTTTCGTTCGAACGTTCTTATCAACGTAAAACTCCTGTAACTTTGAACTAATTTTTGTTCTGCTTTGCTGGCTTGACTCAGATTGTCGTTCGGAAGGGACGTTACGCCTTGCCTCGTGTCTGAGGGAGAGACACGGGCTTGTTAAACGAAGCTAGCATACTTGTAGATAAGAGTAGGGCTGCGCCCCTTAGTTCCCGTGCCGAAATATGCAAGTGTGGCGAGCCAGACGGAGTTTGCATTATTTAGATATTCTGAATTCATCCAAATTCCATTATGTAACGGATTTTAACGAATCCTTGCCTGAAATATCACTCATAATATCACGTTGAAAAGCGGAATTTAAGGGAATTCGTCTCCTTTACATCCCCTAATCGTATCACCCCCAGGAAAGATATTTCTATATGCACCTCACAAATCCTATAACTCAGGCGACCTACGCTGTCATTAGTGCCATGCCCTAAAGCGGCATTACGCGTCGTGAATTCCTACACATATTATGTAATAGGTTTCACGGGTTAAAATGAATAAAGATGAAATAATGCTTTTATTCATCTTGCGTGGGTGTGGGCCCTTTCAGGGGCAGCTGAAAAATATGCAAATTCGATCTGAGTTGGCTAGTTGTACTGCAATGAAAGGTAAACGTATTTGATAGGTACGTGACATTAAGTGTAATACTGACTAACCAAAATACATAGGAAATACATCAAACAAACGTGAAAACATAAGAACATCTTGTAAGATGTTTTTTTTGTGGAAATAACAATAATAATCAGTGTTTAATTTGGAAAGCTAACTAATAGCAAAAAGCACAAGCTTGACAGAATGTGTGTTACGAAAAAGGCCTGGATATTTTGACGAAAAACGTAGATATGTTAGCGGTTTTATACATCTTCCCTCACGTTATTTCGACTATAGTTGTGGCGGGGCGTGGACAGTTAGAAATCCTCATCGACGAATTACGAAAAAAAAATTTATTATCATCACTTTATCCTTGGTGGTCAACAAAACATCGCACGGCCATCATATTATACATTTTATCGTTTACCTAACAATTCCATCAAAAGAAGCATGTAGGTTATGCAAAAAAGAGTCCTAGTCATCCTAATGCTCTGGGTCCTGGGTTGGCTGGTAAAATAAATAAAGTGAAAGTGAAAGTGGCTACAAGCGTAACGTCAACGGCTTCTCATAATGTTGAGGCGACCATTCTATTGTAACGTACAAGTAGACATGGCCAGATTACACTGTGCCTTTGTGGTAGACAGAAAGTTTAGATCTAAACATTTTTCGTTTTCGTCGTTTCACAGTTTCTATTCAGGCGACGGTTACAAGTATCAGACTTCAGAGACGAAAGTCTGCGGAAGCGTCAGTATAGTAGTAAACAAAAACAACATGTTCCCCAACTGAAGGTCCATGATTTTATTGTGAAAAGAGCAAATGGTGGTCGGTAAAAGAAAACTAACACAAAAGCTATTTCGATGTAGGGTTATGCGTGCTTGGCCTGAAATGATCTGATGTTAATGGAATCAATCTGTTACATAACAGGCGTCTGTGAATTTTGATTAATGAACGAGTGAACAAACTAGTTGACTACCGTGATACAATCTGCAGATCAAAGAGGTTAAATTTACGTCTTTGTTGGCTGTGTTTCGTTAAATCCATTTAAAGAAAAATATGTCTTCTACAACAAAGCATGGTTGATATCGGCAAGTGTAATCATAACATACTTTTAATCGCGAAGTCGTTAAGTGAATTGATGACACTGGTATCCCATGACTCATGTCGGTTTGTGACATGACATTCTGGTTGTGGCCTCAAGGTCATAATGGCCGTTCCACGTCCCTGTCCCGTTACTGGTGCTTACACGCTGGAAACAGTACTGTACACCATGAAGGGCTAAAGAATGAGATAGGGCAGGACCTTTAAGATATAAGACGTTTCTCCTCAGCAATTCGCCCTTGTAGCCAGCCACAAGTGGTCGGCTCTGTGAAAATGTTAGCGCTACGTAGTTTTCAAATATCAGAAGCTCGTTCTTTTCTGGGATAAGGCTTTGCCTTAAAGTCCCTACATCTGACATAAACGTTTTATAAAGGCTGTCTCTACTCCATTAACAAAGCACTTTGTAAGGAGAACGCCAGAATTCGGTTGCATTCTGAGTAGATCACAATTCAGATCGGCGAAAGAATGCTGCCTTCAAACTATACCGTTGAAATTCCCTTCATTTTAATGTAAACAAAATTATAACGATAAAGTCTCCTGAACATTGCCATGAAGATGTACCCTTCCACATGCACGTATATTTCTTTCCTACGGGATCCTACTTGGCCCACTGCTGTGTAACTGTTTTATAATATAGATACAGAATGTAACGAAAAACACGTGTTGTTCCTACTTAGACTGTGGAAACCACCAGTACTTAAATGGTTGTAGAATACAGAGCATTAAGGCACAACCGCTGCATTTAAAATGTCAGATTTCAAAATTTTGAAAGCGTGTTTAAGGCTCCCAGCTTTTAATGCGAAATAGAGTGACCGCACACTCCAAACGAAAGCAAAGGGACTTTTCAGTTCATTTAAATCCCCATCGCCATGCAGCACAGAAGGAAGCAACCAAAACATCTTGCGCATGATTTAGATGTTTGAATATTAATTAAGGATTAACATTTCCACTATACACAATCTAGGGACAACTCTAAAACTCTCCAACGGTGTCTCACTTTTTTGTTTTAGTTTCAGAAGTTATTATTGCTTGAGCCGCAAGCAGTAGAACAAAAAAAGAAATATCAGCGTCTTTGGAGTTAGAAAAGGACACACATCGTTTACAGGTAAAGTGTGGTCGATTAAACACATGCGTGTAAATTATTGAATAGTCTTCAGGGGATGGGGCACATTGACTATAGGAACATTTCTTGCCTCAGTCAGTTTTCTGGTTTTGTGACTTCTACCCATTATAATCTTATTCATCCTATCCTCCACGATAAGTCTGTATGGTGCGTTTTGCACCATCGAGTATTTCTGCAATGCACTTTGCATGAGGACTCAGATTCAATTTTATTCTCTGTGCAGTCCTCCGGAACATAAATTCGCAGGAAATTGGACACGGAATGTGAATTTCAGAACAATAAATATAGTCAAACACAGGCGAACTTCCTCTAATGAGGACTAAACGTACCGCCCTCTTTGTCATCTTGGGATATGCCATGTTTGAATCTTTATGATTGTACGCGGATGCAAATTTCCCCGTTGCCTTATGAGGATAGATGGATTTCTGCTAAGGCCCCCATAACTCCTGGTCACACATGACTGATGATGAATGCAGTTGAGCATCAGGCCTACGCGACTGGAATGCTGCATCTCATGAAATCTCTTGACCGGATCAAATGTCTTTTCACGTGCTTTGGGGCCTTGAAGGGGGAGGCCGAACACGATCGCATCTGGCAGGTGTTTGCAACATCAATAATTATCACGTGGCGCATCACGTGACGTACGCCCAAATGTAAACAACTGGTCACGTGGTTATCAGGTGATGCACCATGTGACCAGTGCACAAATGTTAGACATCTTTTCTTAAAAGCTAAGATTTAATCACTTAATGTAGAAATACAACAAATCTTCTGTTTTACTTTTACTGAATCTCTTAGTTCGATATTAAACATGCATAATCTCATCAAGCGTTTGCATTGTTTATAAATCAATCTTAGGCTCCCGTTACCCTAGACGGCGACAGTCGAGCGACCAAAATTCTCTGACCCTTAATTTTATAACTGTACCTTTATAATTATGACCGACTATACAAAAGTGTGTTGAAAAGAAAACAAAAGACTCTAATGTCGAAAATACGTTCTTTTTCAATGAAATTCGTTTGAATTAGTTATGAGATTTTTGCCGCCTCAGTGTAAAGGAGGCTGTACTGATTTAGGGGTGGGCGTTCGCAATACCAATAGGAAGG